>JARBWK010000226.1:0-45318 GCA_030556195.1 Anolis apletophallus | reverse complement strand
TCCCATCATCCATCATCCACCTTCCTCCAAACTGCATTAGAAGATAGAGTGGGTCATAGGGGCTCTGTGTGCCAAGTATGGTCTTTATCGGTCTTTGTTGGGGGCTGCAGCGGTCTTGGGCGATGAGTAGAGGTAGTTGAACTCACATCATCCATGGTCTGCCGTCCTCTAAACTGTAGAAGGATGGAGACTGGGTCATGGGGCCTCAGGGTGGCAAGTGTAGTCTTTATAGGTCTTTGTTCAGGGCTGCAGTGGTCTGTGGGAAATGAAGGCGTTGAAAGTACTACAAATCCCACAATCCATGGAGGTACCTCAAGTCCCATCCATGGTCCACTCTTCTCCAAACTGCAGTAGAATGTAGAGTGGGTCATAGGGGCACTGTGTGTCAAGTTTGGTCTTGCATTGGGCCTCTGTGTGCCAAGTGTGGTCCTGATCCGTCATTGGTGTGGGCCGCTGTGCTCTAAGCAAGTGAGTTAAATTACCATGGTGCATCCTACCTCAAACTGCACCAAGATGTAGAGTGCATCTTGTGGGTCTGTGGGCCAAGTTTGGTCTTGTTCTGTCATTGTTGTGGACCTAGTCTGGAAAATCAAGTAGAGGAAGCCTTGCTGCCAAATCAGGCTGAGGCCTAGTTTGTTAAATCCGCTGAGGGAAGCCTTTTTTTAAAGTGCACTCTCTGGCACCTTTGAGATTTTGGATATTGGTATGCTGGCCATGCAGAGTCTGTTATGCAAATTCTCCCTCAGTGGCAACCAATCTCCCTCTGTCTGGTGCCTTAGGCGGGGCCGTCCAACAGGCGGCCCCAGGGCCATACACGGCCCCCTAGCCCCTTTCCTCCGGCCCCCTCAGCATTTTAATAAAAAATAAAAATAGAAAAATAAAATAAATATTAGGAGCAAGTATCGAGAGACTACGCGAGCCACACGGGATTTCGCTCTCAATGCGAGATCACGCCTGCGTTGAGAGCGAAATCCCGTGTGGCTTGCGTAGTCTCGCGATGCTCCTGTTGCCGAAATCTCGGCTACTGAATCCCTGTGGCCCACACAGACCTTCTTCGGCGCCTGGCTCGGTCGGTCGTGGCCTGTCTCGTGGATCGGCTTCTCCTGGATCCTGCGCGTTTGGGAAGGTAGGCTGAATCAGAGGGCTCCCCTTATGTTAATATTAAATATATGGAATTGTTTATTTATGCCCCCCATGTGTTCCATTCTCTGCCTCTCCCTTATGTTAAGGGAGGGGCGAGGAGCCGGGGCGGAGGCAGACCCTTCCCGGCCCCCAGGTCATCAGTGACCGAATTCCGGCCACAAGTCCGGTAGAAGTTGGACAGCCCTGCCTTAGAGTGTTGGAATTCTGAGGCAGGCCCATCAGAATCTTTTATGCAAATAATCTGGTGCCTTAGAGTGTCAGTGTTCTGAGGCTGGCCAATCAGTGTCCTTTATTGAAATAATCCCACAGTGGCAACCAATCGAAACGCTGGCACATATTCCTCCCTCCACACCACCGCACCTCCGCAAACATTCTCTTTTATTATATACATAGATAGATTTATTTACTTTATTTATATTCCGCTCTTCTCACCCCGAAGGGGACTCAGAGCGGATTACAGGTACACATACTTAGCAGACAATCCCTGCCGTTTCCACATACACACATATAGACGAACAGAGGCAAACTCTGGCCACCAGGGGGAGCTGGCGCAATCCTCATCTCTCAGCGTTCCCAGCGTCCCTTGTTGCTCCTTCCGCATTCCTCAGTGTTCCTGGTGTTCTTTTATGGCCTCATAATTCAGTCAAAATTTGCCTCCCCACTTAATGTGGTACTTTTAATCTCCTACTTGACAGATGCAACTGTATTTCGGGCTGCAAAGGTCGACAGCAGGCTACACTTAGAGGTCGAGCACCCACCTTGACCCGGGCAGGCCTTGAACTCATAAAAAAAGTATGGCTAGGGGGCCATACACGGCCCCCTAGCCCCTTTCCTCCGGCCCCCTCAGCATTTTAATAAAAAATAAAAATAGAAAAATAAAATAAATATTATTAATAATAAAATAATATTATTAATAATAAAATAATAACAAACTAGGACTCAGCCTGATTTGGCAGTAAAGCTTCCTCTACTTGATTTTCCAGACTAGGTCCACAACAATGACAGAACAAGACCAAACTTGGCCCCCTAGAGAGATCTTATGCAGCTGACACTTAGCCAGCTGCGCCACATTCCCGGTCAGCTGATGACCCAAGGAAGCGGATGACACCATTGATTATCTCCTCAGCTGCTGCAAGAAAATTGCACAGACGGACTACAAACACAGGCACAACTCTGTGGCCCAAATGAGTCATTGGAACTTACGTCACAAGTGCCGCCTGCCAGTAGGAAAGAACTGGAGGGAATCAATTATTTATTTATTTACTCTACTTCTATACCGCCCCTCTCAGCCCGAAGGTCTTGAGGCGGTGTACACATGGCAAGGACTGCCCAAGATAAATACATCAACAGTTACTAACACAATCATATCGTATACAAATTAGCCATTAAAGTTAAAACACAATATCAGCGTCTCATTATTAAGTCGATTTCCAATTGCTGCATCGTCGTTCCTTAGGTCTCAATTAAATAATCATACTACATCTGCAAATGCCTGGTCAAACAGCCAGGTCTTGACCTTCATGCGAAATGTCAGGAGGGAGGGGGCTGATCTGACTTCACTAGGTAGGGCGTTCCAATGCTGAGGAGCCACAACTGAAAAGGCCCTGTCTCTTGTTCCCGCCAATCACGCCTGCATAGCTTCTTGAAGGTTCATAGGGAGAAATGCGTTCGGACATGGAAGTTGGACCAGAACCATTTAGGGCTTTAAAGGCTAAAGCCAGCACTTTGAATTGTGCCCGGTAGCAAACTGGTAGCCAGTGGAGCTGGCGCAACAGAGGACTAGTGCGCTCCCTGAGTGCCGCTCCTGTTATCAATCTGGCTGCTGTCCGTTGGACCAGTTGAAACTTCCGAACAGTCTTCAAAGGCAGTCCCACGTAGAAGGCGTTGCAGTAATCTATACAGGATGTAACCAGAGCATGGACTACCGTGGCCAAGTCAGACTTCCCAAGGTACGGGTGCAGTTGGTGCACAAGTTTTTACTGTGCGAATGTTCCCCTGGTCACCACCGAAATCCGGGGTTCCAGGCTCAGCGATGAGTCCAGGATCACACCCAGACTGCGAGGCTGCGTCTTCAGGGGGAGTGTAACCCCGTCAAGCACAGGCTGTAACTCACTGATTCTCAAGGTGGGCGGTACCGCCCCCTACTGGGCGGTGAGGCGACCCAAGGGAGCGGTGGGAGGCTCAGGGGAATTTGGGGGGGGGGTGAACCCCTTTAAGGGGACGGTGAACGATTTGGGGTTCTGTGTGCCAAGTTTGGTTCAATTCCATTGTTGGTGGAGTTCAAAATGCTCTTTGATTGTAGGTGAACTATAAAGCCCAGCACCCACAACTCCCAAATGAGAAGGGATAGTTTCTCAAAACTCCACCAGTGTTAAAATTTGGGCATATTGAGTATTTGTGCTAAATTTCATCCAAATCTATAGTTGTTTGGGTTCACAGTTCTCTCCGGATGTAGGTGAACTACAATTCCCCTAAATCACTGCCAATTCCTCTCAAACCCCTCCAGTATTTTCTGTTGGTCATATGGGTTCTCTGTGCCAAGTTTGGTCCAGTTCTGTAATTTGTGGGGGTCTCAGTGGTCTGTGGAAGTCAGAGCTGAATTGGCCGAAGGTACTGCAAATCCCATCCTCCGTTGTCCATACTCACCCAAACATAGCGATTAATCCCTATGCTTTAATTATGTTCAATTTGCAACAATGAAAACACATCATGCATATTAAATATTTGCATTAGAATTCGTAGGAGTAGCAAAATTATTTACGAAGTAGCAACGAAAATATGTTTGGGGGTCACCACGACATGAGGAACCTTATTTAGGGGTCATGGCATTAGAAAGGTTGAGAACCACTGCGTTAATGCATATATCTTTCTGTTTAATTTCTATTTTAAAAAATTTAAAAAAAATTTCTAGGAGGGCGGTGAGTAACAATTTTTCTGGAAAAGGGAGCGGTAGGCCAAAAAAGTTTGGGAACCACTGGTGTAGACCAGCATTTCCCAACCAGTGTGCCGTGGCGTTTGACACGGTCGACCACAATCTACTGATCCACCGCCTGGCCATGGCTGGAGTGAGGGGGACAGTTCTTAAATGGCTTACCCCCTTCCTCCACCAGCGGTCTCAGCGTGTGAGGAAGGCGAGGTGGTCTCCGAGGGCTCCTCATTAGTTTGTGGAGTTCCGCCAGGGGCCATTCTCTCCCCTCTGTTATTCAACATCTACATGCAGCCGCTTGCACAGCTGGTGCGGAGTTATGGGCTGGAGTGCCACCAGTACGCTGACGACACCCAGCTCATTCTGAGGATGGAGGGCAGGCCGGGATCCATCCCCGATAATTTCCAACACTGCCTCGAGGCCGTTACTGAATGGCTGCGTGCCAGTAGGTTGAGGGTGAATCAGGCGAATACGGATATCTTTTGGTCTTGCGTCTCGTGGGTTGTAGATGTCCAGATTCCGACCCTGGACGGTGTGGCGCTATGCCCATCGCCTTCCGTTAAGAGCCTGGGGTCCATCTGGACTCCCAGCTGACCATGGAGGCCCAGGTCTCCGCGGTCAGCAAGGTTGCTTTTTCATCTGCGACAGGCTCGGAGGCTGGCCCCCTATATCTCCCGGAATGACCTGGCCACGGTGATCCAAGCTACGGTCATCTCAAGGCTGGATTACTGTAACGCGCTTTACGTTGGCCTTCCTTTGTCGGCGACCCGGAAGCTCAAGCTGGTGCAGAACACTGCCGCCCGGCTCCTGTCTGGAACCCCAGCAGGCCGCCACATCACACCTGTTTTGCAGGATCTGCACTGGCTCCCAATCGAGCACCGGATCTCCTTCAAGGTGTTGGTTCTTACCTTTAAGGCCTTGCATGGCCTGGGGCCAGCGTACTCTGTAGTTGTACCTTCGGTTCCTGTGAGCCGCCGCGAGCCTCAGGGAGTCGACGGCATAGAAACCCGAATAATAAATAAATAAATAAATAGTGTGCCGTGAGCAATCTTCAGGTGTGTCGTGGGAAACTGGAACCTCCAATCCCCTTTCTTCCCCCTCCTGCTGAACACTTTTTCTTCTCCACTCGGGCTCCCTTCTTCCCAGCCTCGATCTGCTCGCTTTGCCTCGCTGTGCTCACGCTGCCACCATTTTGATTCGAGGGGGCAGTGTTCAAGAGGGGAGGGGGAGGGGGGAAGACGTGGGGCGAGTCTGCGCAGTAGCGCCCGCACAGGTCCCGTCTTCCTCCCTCCCCCCTTCCCTCCTGAAGAAGGGAGTCCGAGTGGAGAAGAAAAAGTAAGTGTTCTGCAGGAGGGGGAAGAAAGGGCGCGAAGGGGGAGGAAGAGGTCCCTAAAAAGCTGGCATGGGCAAACCTGGACCTTCCAGGTGTTTTGGACTCCAACTTTTCCTTTTCCCACCTCAGCCACTTAAGCAGGAAAGGACCTCGGGCTGTTAGGAATGGTGGGAGTTGGAGTCCAAAGCACCCAGAGGGCCAAAGTTTACCCATGCCTGTTTTAGGGACCTTAAAGTGTTGAGCCTCCTTCCAACATTATAATTCTGGATAGAAAACAACCAACAACATAACATAACATTGTTTGAGTCCACAGTGCTCTCTGGGTGTAGGTGAACTACAACTTCCAAACTCAAGGTCAATTCCCAAGCAAACCCTTTCAGTAATGGTAATGAGAGTTCAATATGCCAAGTTTGGTTCAATTCCATTGTTGCAAGAGTTCAGGATGCTCTTTGATTGTGTGTTAACTATAAATTGAGCAAGACTTTCGTGTGTGTCTTTCTGCCATTCCTGCCAGGGTGGCTATGTTGTGTTCATCAAAGCAGGCCCTGGTTTCACACTGAGTGTATAAATACATTTAAAAACATATTAACTATATGTATGACTGTGTTAGAGTGTCATTTTGTGTCATTTTGGTTGGTGGTGTGCCCCAGGATTTGGTAAATGTAAAAAATGGGCCGCGGCTCAAAAAAGGTTGGAAAACACTGGTGTCGACCAATATAATATTTATTATTATTATTTATACCCCTTCACCATCTCCCCGCAGGGGCGGTCTAAGGTTATTTTATATGGTAAGCGAACATTACTTTGGCGCCCCCTTTGTCTCCGCCCCCTTTCCCTTTGTCTCCGCCCCTCTCCCTTTGCCTTCGCCCCCTGCCTGCCCAATTGCGTCACGTGACGTGTTTACAGGCTTCTGCGCCTGCAGGAGCTTCTGCGCATGCCCAGAAGCTCCTGCAGGCGCTGGCCGAAGCCTGTAAACACGTCACGTCAGCACCTCAGTACGTATTCAGCACGCAGGGGCAGAGGCAAAGGAAGGTTAAAGCCTCCCCTTTGCCTCCGCCCCTGCGTGCCGAATACGGACGGAGTGCTGACATGACGTGTTTACAGGCTTGCTTCTGCGCCTGCAGGAGCTTCTGGGCATGCGCAGTGGCTCGGGAGCGCAACTTCAGCTCTGGAGCCACTGTGCATGCACCAAAAACTCCGTGCATGCCCAGAAGCTCCTGCAGGCCAGGCGCTGAAGCGACGGAGCAGCAGGAAGGTTTGCTACGGCGGCACGGCCGGCATGGCGGCGCCCTTCCCAGAAGATTGCGCCCTTCCCAAGGGTTGGCGCCCTAAGCGGCCGCTTACTTCGCATATACGTTGGACCGCCCCTGTCTCCCCGGTTTAGTTTTGGAACACAATACACCAGACATCACGATTATGGAAAAGAAAAAAGTTTGGATGATTGATGTTGCCACTCCAGGGAAAACAACAGGAAAAACTCAGCCGTTCTCAGGATCTCAAAATCGAACTGCAAAGGCTCCCTACGGATCTCCCGGTCCTCAAACACTCTCTGCTTCATTTAGAAAAATGCTGCACTTGCAGAGCTCAGGCGGTGTTGTATTTCGGTATCAGTGTTCAAACCAGGAACAGAAAATTCACGGGTAGCAGGAAACCTCTTCACAGCAGAGAGATGTCTCCACTTCCCGATCCGGGCACGTTGAAATATTCAAAAGCTCAGTTTAAAAATACACCTTCTGTTTCGGTTCAGTTCCCGGTGAACGTTTCAACCAGCATAAACAACCACTTAAGGGGCACAGATCGGTCTACCAGCCTGTTGTATTTTTAATGCCCCTCATGTATACAGTATGTGTTCTTTTTCTTTCAAACACAATTAATGTAGGGCACATCTGTCTGTCAAGCGCTGCTCGTGGGTTCGGTCGTCGTCCTCCTCTACTCTTCAATGGCGTCCTATAACTTGGTGGCCGTCGCCGTCTTTCCAGACCAGATGCCCAGTCTCTTCAACTACGCCTGGGACAACCTGAAGGTAAAGGAGGGGACCCTCAGAGTCCAATGGATGGCTGGATGGCCATCTGACTGGACGGGTCGGATTATTTATTTATTTATTTATTTATATTTATTTAATATTTACTTTATTTATATTCCGCCCTTCTCACCCCGCAGGGGACTCAAGGCGGATTACAATGTACACATTACATTTAGACACACAAACACACAAGACAGACAGAGGCAATTTAACGTCTGGCCACCAGGGGGAGCTGCCGTTCTCCTTCATTCCTCACCGTGCTTTCTGGAGATATTTATTTATTTATTATTTACTTTATTCATATTCCACCCTTCTCACCCCGCAGGGGACTCAGGGCGGATTACAATGTACACATTACATTTAGACACACAAACACACAAGACAGACATGGGTAATTTAGCGTCTGGCCACCAGGGGGAGCTGCCGTTCTCCTTCATTCCTCAGCGTGCTTTCTGGAGATCTTTATTTATTTATTTATTTATTATTTACTTTATTTATATTCCGCCCTTCTCACCCCGCAGGGGACTCAGGGCGGATGACAATGTACACATTACATTTAGACACACAAACACACAAGACAGAGGGAGGTAATTTAACGTCTGGCCACCAGGGGGAGCTGCCGTTCTCCTTCATTCCTCAGCGTGCTTTCTGGAGATCTTTATTTATTTATTTATTTATTATTTACTTTATTTATATTCCGCCCCTTCTCACCCCGCAGGGGACTCAGGGGCGGATGACAATGTACACATTACATTTAGACACACAAACACACAAGACAGAGGGAGGTAATTTAACGTCTGGCCACCAGGGGGAGCTGCCGTTCTCCTTCATTCCTCAGCGTGCTTTCTGGAGATCTTTATTTATTTATTTATTATTTACCTAATTTATATTCCGCCCTTCTCACCCCGCAGGGGACTCAGGGCGGATTACAATGTACACATTACATTTAGACACACAAACACACAAGACAAACAGAGGTAATTTAACGTCTGGCCACCAGGGGGAGCTGCCGTTCTCCTTCATTCCTCAGCGTGCTTTCTGGAGATCTTTATTTATTTATTATTTACCTAATTTATATTCCGCCCTTCTCACCCCGCAGGGGACTCAGGGCGGATTACAATGTACACATTACATTTAGACACACAAACACACAAGACAGACAGAGGCAATTTAACGTCACACTCCTTCATTCCTCAGCGTGTTTTCTGGAGACATTTTTTATGGCCTCGTAAATCAGTTAAATTTAGCCTCCCCACTAAGTGGTACCTTAATTTCCTACTTGACAGATGCAACTGTCTTTTGGGTTGCAAAGCTCAACAACAGGCTACACAATAGATCAAGAGCCCACCTCGACCCGGGCAGGCCTCGAACTCATGACCTTCTGGTCAGTAGAGATCTTATGCAGTTGACACCCAGCCAGCTGCGCCACATTTCCGGTGCGTCTTATTTGTAAGATGTGTCATTTTGCCTTCATTTCGTGGACTTGAACGCTTCCTTCCTGTTCCTACACAGGTTCAAGGGAAGGATGTCAGCAGCGAAGAATACGTCGTCATTGGGATGGTGTTTTTCCTCTGGGAGTTTGTCCCGACCTTATTTGTGGTGCTGTTCTTCAGGGCCCAGCGCCTCTCGCCTAATTTGGTAGGGAAGAGTGGGGGCATTTTGCCATCTTAATTATTGTTTTCTTTAATAATTTTAAATTAAATTTTAGTCACTTAAAACAAACAAATTTAAAACAAAATGGAAAAACTAAAAAATGTACAAAATAATCCCATAATATTCCTATCAGGAGCCCCCAGTGGTGCAGTGGGTTAAACCGCTGAGCTGCTGAACTTGCTGATTGAAAGGTTGCAGATTCGAATCCGGAGAGCAGGTGAGCTTCCGTTGTTAGCCCCAGCTTCTGCCAACCTAGCCGTTCGAAAACATGCAAATGTGGGTAGATCACTAGGTACTGCTCTGGTGGGAAGGTAACAGTGCTCCATGCAGTCATGCCAGTGGCCACATGACTTTGGAGGTGTCTATGGACAACGCCAGCTCTTCGACTAAAAATGGAGATGAGCACCAATCCCCAAAGTCGGACACGACTGGACTTAATGTCTTTTACCTTTATAATGTCTCACTCAGCCAACAAAAACAAATTATAGCCCTCCCTTTTTAATTTTAAAATATTTATTTATTATGACATTAGCTGCTGCCCTTCTCACCCCGAAGGTGATACATACAATATATTATATTATTGGCATAGCACAATATCAGTATTACATATTATTATATTGTACTATACCATTATATTGTAATATTATTAGTAATATTACATGTAATATGAAAATATATAATTATAATATTGTATTATAAATATTATATGCATATACAATATATTATATATCTTCTATCTATGTATATCAGGGCTGTCCAACTTCTACCGGCCCAGGGGCCTGAATTCCGGTCGCTGATGACCTGGGGGGCCGTAGGGTCTGCCCCCGCCCCCGGCTCTGCCCTCTCCCTGGCTCCGCCCCCACCCCACCCCCACCCCTGCCTGCATACAGTCAGATATAATCTTTTACTGAGATAAAATGCAGGGTTAAGATATTAAATTATTTTAATTTAATATTAAATATATTTAATTCCATCCTCCCCTCCCCCTCATTTTTCATTAATATTAAATATATTTAATTCCATCCTCCCCTCCCCTTATTTTAATTTAATATTAAATATATTTAATTCCATCCTCCCCTCCCCTTATTTTAATTTAATATTAAATATATTTAATTCCATCCTCCCCCCTTATTTTAATTTAATATTAAATATATTTAATTCCATCCTCCCCTCCCCCTTATTTTAATGTATCCCATCTCCCTTATTTCATCTTTAAATATATTTAATTTTATATTTTAGACATGAGGGGAGATGGGGGAGAATGAGCCCCCTGAGGAGCCCCCCTGCTTCGGCCTACCTTTTCCAAACGCGCAGGGATCCAGGAGTACCGGACGACGAGAGAGGCGACGACTGACTGAGTCGAAGAAGGTCCTAATCGCGTCTGTGGGCCTCAGCAATCCAGTAGTAGAGTAGCTGAGAGTATCGCGAGAATACGCAAATCCACACGGGATTTCGCTGTCAACACCGGCGTGATCTCGTGTTGACAGCGAAATCCCAGGTGGATTGCGTATTCTCGCGATACTTGCTCCGAACCCGGAGTAGGTGTTTTTTTTAAAAAAATTATTATTTATTTTATTTTTCAATTTTTATTTTTTATTAAAAAGCTTACGGGGCCGGAGGGAAGGGGCTGGGGAGTCTTATACGGCCCCCGGGCCGCCAGTTGGGCAGCCCTGATGTATATAATAAAAGTCAGTGTTTGCGGTGGGAGATGCGGAGGAATATGTGGCAGCTTTCTGATTGGCTTCCACTGTGGGATTATTTGCATAAAGGACTCTGATTGGCCAGCCTCAGAACTACAACATTCTAAGACACCAGACAGAGGGGATTGATTGCCACTGAGGGAGTATTTGCATAAAGGACTCTGATTGGCCAGCACCCAAAATCCAAGCCTCTTCATTAAAACAACATGATTGGTTGCCACTGAGGGAGAATTTGCAAAACCAGCTCTGATTGGCCAGCTTCTAGATTCCAACATTCTAGGGTGACGCAGAAGGAAAAGGAAAGGCATCAGGCAGGCAGGCAGTCACTGCGACCCACAGCAATGACAGATCAGGACCAAACTTGGCACACAGAGGTCCAATGGCCCACTTCACAACCTGGTGTGGTTCAGGGCAGGATGGGCCACGAATGATGGGATTTGCAGTACCTTCACCTGATTCACTTCCCAAACAATGACCCACTCCCCATCCTACTGCAGTATGGAGGAGGGTGGACCATGGATGATGGACTTGAAGTACCTCCACTCACTTCTCGAGTGTGCTGCGACCCTCATCCAGTGACTGCTCAAGACCAAACTTGGCACACATAACCCCCATTACCCCCTTAACAACCTCTTTTCCCCGTGATAATAGCTCTTCCAGGAGTGGATTTCCCTTCCTTCCAAGGGGAAGATTCCTCCCATTTCCTGTCATCTCAGTCCCGTTGTTAACTAGGAGTCGGACGTTTGTAACTTGGGGACTGCCTGTGCTGTCTCTGCTATAAAGGCCCAATTTCCCTGTGCTGTTTCCCCAACAGGCGCCTGCGGGGATGATCAACAGCCACAGCTACAGCTCCAGGGCTTACTTCTTTGACAACCCAAGGCGGTACGACAGCGACGATGACCTTCCCAGGCTTGGCGGAGGAAGGTAGGTGGCGTGATTGGACTCTGGGATTCTTGGTCACAGAAATTCATTCTGTGTGCAACACAAAATATTCTGAGACCTTGCTTGATTATTGGGGATTAGAGCTGCAACCTGGAAACAGGTTTGTCTGCTAAGTATGTGTACCTGTAATCCGCTTTGAGTCCCCTTCAGGGTGAGAAGAGCAGAATATAAATCTCTATAACTTAATAAAGCAGAATGTTTGTATATATGTGTGTGTGTTTGTATGTATGTATGTATGTGGCAGGTGTTCCGATTGGCTCCCGGCCTCTACATTCTGACAACATGATTGGTTGCCAGTGAGGGAGCATTTGCATAACGCCTCTATTGGCCAGCCCACACGAACATTCTGACCCTCTAAACTGGCAGAGGAGGATAAGGCAGAGGCCTGAGGCAGTCGCCAACATGAACATTCTAACTCTCTAAACTGGCAGAGGGGGATAAGGCAAAGGCCTGAGGCAGTCGCCAACATGAACATTCTAACTCTCTAAACTGGCAGAGGAGATAAGGCAAAGGCCGGCGGCAGTCGCCAACACGAACATTCCGACGCTCTAAAGTGGCAGAGGGGGTAAGGAAAAGGCCTGAGGCAGTCGCCAACATGAACATTCTAACTCTCTAAACTGGCAGAGGAGGATAAGGCAAAGGCCTGAGGCAGTCGCCAACATGAACATTCTAACTCTCTAAACTGGCAGAGGGGGATAAGGCAAAGGCCTGAGGCAGTCGCCAACATGAACATTCTAACTCTCTAAACTGGCAGAGGAGGATAAGGCAAAGGCCTGAGGCAGTCGCCAACATGAACATTCTAACTCTCTAAACTGGCAGAGGAGGATAAGGCAAAGGCCTGAGGCAGTCGCCAACATGAACATTCTAACTCTCTAAACTGGCAGAGGAGGATAAGGCAAAGGCCTGAGGCAGTCGCCAACATGAACATTCTAACTCTCTAAACTGGCAGAGGAGGATAAGGCAAAGGCCTGAGGCAGTCGCCAACATGAACATTCTAACTCTAAACTGGCAGAGGAGGATAAGGCAAAGGCCTGAGGCAGTCGCCAACACGAACATTCTAACTCTCTAAACTGGCAGAGGAGGATAAGGCAAAGGCCTGAGGCAGTCGCCAACACGAACATTCTAACTCTCTAAACTGGCAGAGGAGGATAAGGCAAAGGCCTGAGGCAGTCGCCAACACGAACATTCCAACGCTCTAAACTGGCAGAGGAGGATAAGGCAAAGGCCTGAGGCAGTCGCCAACATGAACATTCTAACTCTCTAAACTGGCAGAGGAGGATAAGGCAAAGGCCTGAGGCAGTCGCCAACACGAACATTCTAACTCTCTAAACTGGCAGAGGAGGATAAGGCAAAGGCCTGAGGCAGTCAACCAACATTCTAACATTCTAACTCTCTAAACTGGCAGAGGAGGATAAGGCAAAGGCCTGAGGCAGTCGCCAACATGAACATTCTAACTCTCTAAACTGGCAGAGGAGGATAAGGCAAAGGCCTGAGGCAGTCGCCAACATGAACATTCTAACTCTCTAAACTGGCAGAGGAGGATAAGGCAAAGGCCTGAGGCAGTCGCCAACATGAACATTCTAACTCTCTAAACTGGCAGAGGAGGATAAGGCAAAGGCCTGAGGCAGTCGCCAACATGGGCAGAGGAGGATAAGGCAGTCGCCAACATGAACATTCTAACTCTCTAAACTGGCAGAGGAGGATAAGGCAAAGGCCTGAGGCAACATGAACATTCGGCAGAGGAGGATAAGGCAACAGTCGCCAACATTCTAACTCTCTAAACTGGCAGAGGAGGATAAGGCAAAGGCCTGAGGCAGTCGCCAACATGAACATTCTAACTCTCTAAACTGGCAGAGGAGGATAAGGCAAAGGCCTGAGGCAGTCGCCAACACGAACATTCTAACTCTCTAAACTGGCAGAGGAGGATAAGGCAAAGGCCTGAGGCAGTCGCCAACATGAACATTCTAAACTGGCAGAGGAGGATAAAAGGCCTGGCAGAGGGCAGGATAAGGCAAAGGCCTGAGGCAGTCGCCAACATGAACATTCTAACTCTCTAAACTGGCAGAGGAGGATAAGGCAAAGGCCTGAGGCAGTCGCCAACACGAACATTCTAACTCTCTAAACTGGCAGAGGAGGATAAGGCAAAGGCCTGAGGCAGTCGCCAACATGAACATTCTAACTCTCTAAACTGGCAGAGGAGGATAAGGCAAAGGCCTGAGGCAGTCGCCAACACGAACATTCTAACTCTCTAAACTGGCAGAGGAGGATAGGCCTGAGGCAAAGGCTCTCTAAACTGGCAGAGGAGGATAAGGCAGGCCTGAGGCAGTCCAACATGAACATTCTAACTCTCTAAACTGGCAGAGGAGGATAAGGCAAAGGCCTGAGGCAGTCGCCAACACGAACATTCTAACTCTCTAAACTGGCAGAGGAGGATAAGGCAAAGGCCTGAGGCAGTCGCCAACACGAACATTCTAACTCTCTAAACTGGCAGAGGAGGATAAGGCAAAGGCCTGAGGCAGTCGCCAACACGAACATTCTAACTCTCTAAACTGGCAGAGGAGGATAAGGAGGATAAGGCAAAGGCCTGAGGCAGTCGCCAACACGAACATTCCGACCCTCTAAACTGGCAGAGGAGGATAAGGCAAAGGCCTGAGGCAGTCGCCAACATGAACATTCTAACTCTCTAAACTGGCAGAGGAGGATAAGGCAAAGGCCTGAGGCAGTCGCCAACATGAACATTCTAACTCTCTAAACTGGCAGAGGAGGATAAGGCAAAGGCCTGAGGCAGTCGCCAACATGAACATTCTAACTCTCTAAACTGGCAGAGGAGGATAAGGCAAAGGCCTGAGGCAGTCGCCAACACGAACATTCTAACTCTCTAAACTGGCAGAGGAGGATAAGGCAAAGGCCTGAGGCAGTCGCCAACAAGAACATTCCGACGCTCTAAAGTGGCAGAGGGGGTAAGGAAAAGGCCTGAGGCAGTCAGGCATGGTGGGAGTTTCAGGCCAAAACACTTTGCGACCCCAAACAATGAGAGAACAAGACCAAACTTGGCACACAGAACCCTCAAGACCCACTCTACATCCTGGTGCAGTTTGAGGGAGGATGGGCCATGGATGACGGGGCTTGCAGTACTTTAACTCACTTGCTTAGAACACTGTGGCCCAAGCCATAGAAGGATCAGGACCACACTTGGCACACAGATGCCCACTGGCCCACTTTACAACCTGGTGCGGTGTAGGGCAGGATGGGCCACAAACAATAGGATTTGCAGTACCTTCACCCGATTCATTTCCCACAGAACATTGAAGCCCCTACAAATCACAGACCAGGCCCAAACTTGCCACACAGAGTACCCATGACCCACTCTACATCCTACTGCAGTTTGGAGGAGGGCAGACCATGGATGATGGGACTTGAAGTACCTCCAATCACTTCCCAAGACCGCTGCAACCCTCATCCACTGACTGATGAAGACCAAACTTGGCACACAGAGCCCCCATGACCCACACCACGTCCTACTCCAGTTTGGAAGGCATTGGACCACATATGATGGGACTTGAAGTACCTTTACTCACTTCCTGAGACCACTGTGAGCCAAATAAACAACTGATAAGGACCAACCTTGGCACACAATGCCTCTCTCAATTAACCTGGCCAGGGCCGGGTCCCCAAGCTAGCAAAGTAATTAAATAATAAATCGGCCTGTTTGATCACGGAAATAAATGGTTCAAAACTCGTTGTGGATGTAGGGGGTGCTGGCGGTTCGAATCTAAATGACTTCTGAAATTTTCCGAAAAAATTGAGGAAATTTAACAATTTTTTCAGACATTTCGGAATGGCTTCGTTAATGGCAGACACTCAGGTGCGGTAAGGAAGTAACAGCGCTGCCAGTAGAAAGAAACAACACTGGTTAAACACACCCAGTTTGGACGCGGATGTCTTCCCATCTGCATTAGGTCTAACGAGGAGGGAAAGTCATGTGTGTCCAACCCAGTTCTGAGCAGAGGGAAGGTATCTGCGTCCAAACTGGGTTAAACACCCAGTTTGGATGCGGACGCCTTCCCTCCGCTCAGAACTGGGGTGAGAACCTCACACGGAAGGGAAGGCCAGGGAAGGGAAACTTGCCGATTCCTTTCTGAAAATGGCGGCGGTGGCTTCGAAATGGCAAATTCACTTCCGGGTTGCTTACATCGCTTCAAAACCGCTTCAAAAGTGAATTTAATCCAAATTCATTCTGATTTTAGAAGCATTCCAACGAACCTACCCAGGCCTAGTGGGGCATGCAGAAGAGGGAAATTCAACAAGAGTTAGAATCATGGAGTTGGAAGAGACCCCCCCCCCAAAGGCCATCCAGTCCAACCCCCTTCCGCCAGGCGGGAAGACACACTCTAAGCCATGGGGTGCTCACACTTTTTCAGCATGGGAGCTCCTGATTAAAAAACCAAGTCCCAAAGATCACCCACCCAGAAATGTAAAACGTGTAACTATTTTCTTATTTATTTTTTAATATTTATTATTCATTTTTATGTACCGCTCCTTCCAGCAGGCTCGGGGCAGTTTACATAGAATGAAGTTATAAAACATCAACATTTCAATTTAATAACAATATAAAACAGAGCATAAAAATACATCCAACCACCCCATTTCTCCCACACTGCCATATTACCACACATATTATCAGCCAGAAAGTAAGAAGAGAGGCTGTTGAACTGCAAGGCCATTTAATACTCAGCAAGGTAAACAAAGGGGCATGCAAAAATACATCCAACCACCCCATTTCTCCCACACTTCCATATTACCACGCATATTATCAGCCAGAAAGTAAGAAGAGAGGCTTTTGAACTGCAAGGCCATTTAATACTCAGCAAGGTAAACAAAGGGACATGCAAAAATACATCCAACCACCCCATTTCTCCCACACTGCCATATTACCACACATATTATCAGCCAGAAAGTAAGAAGAAAGGCTGTTGAACTGCAAGGCCATTTAATACTCAGCAAGGTAAACGAAGGGGCATGCAAAAATACATCCAACCACCCCATTTCCCCACATTTCCATATTCCCCAACATATATTTCTCAAGGAACAAAGCAAGCAGAGAGGCTTTGGAGCTAAAAGGCCATTTGTAAACATTAAAAATAAACAAAGAGACATGCCACAGAACAATCAAGCACCCACCCCAAAGTAAATCGACCGACCTTTGAGATGCGGTAAGGAAATGACCCCAAAGCGTCCTTCTTCTCCTCCTCCGTCATTGCTCCTATTTCCACGCCGCCAGCATGCGTGCCGCCTCAAGAGCTCACGAGAAGTCCGTGAGGCAGAATGGGCGCTTCTGCGCATGCGTGCGGGGCCAGCAATGCATCGAGTCATCCAGGCCCGACCCCTTTGGTCTCCTACGACTCTGATTGGCTGGATTAGGACTGAGGGAGGATGAGTAATCCAAAAGAGGGGCCATTCTGCCTCTTGGACTCTGGAGCTTTTGGAGGCGGTGCGCGAGCAGGAGCGGGGGGAGGAGCAACGACGGAGGACTTCTTTGCAGCGTGCAGGGACACGTGAAGAGGACCAACTGCAAAAAAACCTGGTCAGGGGCCTCAAGATCACCAGGATGAGGCCCGAAGATCATCCTGGTGATCCCGATCACCATTCTGAGCACCCTTGCTCTAAGCCCTCCTGACAGATGGCCATCCAGCCTCAGCTTAAAAACCTCCAAAGAAGGGCACTCCACCAGATTCCAAGGCATCCACATATTCCACACTTGAGCAGGATTTACAATCAGGGAGTTCTTCCTAATATTTAGGTGGAATCCTTTTTCCTTTAGTTTGAAACCATTTGCTCCATGGTGTCCTAGGCCAGTGTTTCTCAACCAGTGTGCCGGGGCACACTAGTGTGCCGTGAGTGATCATCAGGTGTGCCGTGGGAAATTGGGACCTCTGGGGGGGGGGAGTCTCGTGCAGGGGTGGGCAATTACCGGCCCTCCAGGTGTTTTGGACTTCAACTCCTGGAAATCCTAGCCAGTTTACCAGATGTTAGGATTTCTGGGAGTTGAAGTCCAAAACACCTGGAGGGCCAGTAATTGCCCATCCCTGGTCTAGTGTATTGAAGTATAAAAACCTAAGAAACCTACCTCAATAAAGGCACAAAATTACAAACACCCTCCCCACCTGTTGTCTACTTGGTCTCTCCCTTTCCATGCATTGGGAAGGCCCGCTTCCCTTTCCCCAAGTAGGCGCCTCCCTCCCTTGCAAGGCATCGCAGCAGCGGCTGAAGCCGGCGCTGGCTTCCGCGGCTGCCGCGATGCTTTGCAAGGGAGGGGGGTCCCCCGGCGGCGCCTCCCTCCCTTGCAAGGCATCGCAGCAGCGGCTGAAGCCAGCGCCGGCGGCCGCGGCTGCCGCGAGGCTGTGCAGGGAGGGGGCTCCCGGCGCCTCCCTCCCTTGCAAGGCATCCCGGCAGCAGCTGAAGCCGGCGAAACCGCCAGCTTCATCTGCGGCTAGGATGCCTTGGAAGGGAGGGGGTGCCGCGTGGCTCCTCCCTCTCTCCCAAAGCTTCCCGGGGGCAGGGGCGGGGCGGGGCGGGGGCGGTCGGCCTCCAGGGCATCAGAGACCTCGAATCCGGCCCTTGGCCGGTTAGAAGTTGGACAGCACTGGTCTACTGGGTCTCTCCCTCTCCATGCATTGGCAAGGCCCCCCTCCCTTTCCCCAAGTAGAGAGCTCCTCTTGCCTCCTGGGGGTTCTGTGTGGGGGAAGTTTGGCCCAGTTCTATCATTGGTGGGGTTCAGAATGCTCTTTGATTGTAGGGGAACTATAAATCCCAGCAACTACAACTCCCAAATGTCAAGGTCTATTTCCCCTGAACTCCATCTGCGTTCATATTTGGGCATATTGAGTATTCATGCCAAGTTTGGTCCTGATCCAACATTGTTTGTGTCCACAGTGCTCTCTTGATATAGGTGAACTGCAATTCCAAAACTCAAGGTCAATGCGAATTTTATAGCATTTTCTCTTGGTTATGGGAGTTCTGTGTGGGAAGTTTGTGTCTTTCTGCCATTCCTGCCAGGATATCTATGTTGCGTTCATCGAAACAGGCCCAGGTTTCACGCTGAGTGTATAGATACATTTAAAAACATATTAACTATATGTATTACTGTGTTAGAGTGTCATTTTGTGTCATTTTGGTTGGTGGTGTGCCCCAGGATTTTGCAAATGTAAAAAGTGTGCCGCGGCTCAAAAAAAGTTGGGAAACACTGTCCTAGGCGTTAGTTTAGCAAGGACCAGGAAATTGATAGAAAGCGGGTTGAAGAAACACAAACTTTGCAAGTCCGTTACTTGCTTCATGTCGACAGCAAGTAATGGACAGAAACAAAGCTTGAGATCTGATGAGCCAAAGGTTCTCTGGTCTGGCTCCACCTGCTCCGAATTGTCCTTGCACGTTTCTTTTCACTGTCCTCTTCTCTCCATAGCATATCAACTCCTCAGAGCTCTGGGTGGTACGGATCGTTGACGGGCAGCGACCTCTGCGCCTCAATCCCTCCCTCGGCGGCTCCTTCCACGGACGTTGCTCCGCTGCTCTTCACTCACGGCAGCTTGGATTCGAGGCATCACCACAACGGGCACCTGGCGCTACAGAACTGACCTGGGGAAAGAGGAGGACCCCCAGCGTCTTGGGGCTTCCTATTCGTTCAGTCGTATGGGGAAGGAACAGTACGGCGCAGTGCGCTTTGGACCAAAACGGCCAGCTTCCTTCTCACGCCGTTTCCTGCCACGAGGGAAGCGTTGGCGTTGCGGTGGCTTCCGGGAGCATTTCCTGGTCACGCATTCGTAAACAAAACCAAGTCCCCTGAGTGTTGGAGAGATCGGTGTTTGCACTTTTAACCAAAAGGTTTCCAAAGGAAAGATTTCTTCGTTTTCCCCCGCCCCATCTTGTGTTTCCTCTCCCAACAGCATGAGATAATAATATCTGTTCTGGGCAACTCTTTCTTTCCCAACTAACTGCACATATCTCTCTTGGGGACGTTCATTTAGTCTTCCAGAGACGACGAGAACTGCTCTACATATTCAACAAACAGTCTGGAAGGGAATCTTGTTTGCATCCAAGCTGTGCAAGAAATACACAAAGGGGGAGAGCATCACAAGACACATTTCCAAGGACACCACGACTTGGAATCAGGCCCGGATTAACACCTTTTTGCACCCTAGGCCACACTTTGGAATTACGCCCCCTTTAAGCTAACCTCTACCGTCCCGTCCCCCCGTCCCCCATACACACACACACTACTCGGACCCACACTTGGCTGGCTTTCACCATGGTGCCTCCGGAGCAGAAGAGAAAGGCACCATCCCCAGGCCCGGATTACCCATAAGGCCACCCAAGGCCATGGCCTCGGGCGGCAGATTTTGGGGGGCAGCATTTCCGGGCCTGAAGGAAGGGGTGAGGGGAAGTCCCGTCGCCCCTAGGGCGATTAACGCGGCTTCCCCCGCCGCCCCGCTCGCGCGGGTGGGCGCCATTCCTTCCTTCAGTGAAGAGAGGAGGGGCGCTGGTGCGAGCGTGGCGGCAGCGGGGGAAGCCGCGTGAGTCGCCCTAGGGGCGGGACTTCCGGCGGCGCCTTCTCCCACTTGCCTGCCCCGCCCCCCGCAAGAGGCCCCCCCCCCCGGGGGCGGCATTTAGACAGGCGGCCTTGGGCGGCACAGTCCGCTAATCCAGGCCTGACGATCCCGTCACCTCTAAGGTCCCCATTCCCACTGGCTGGAAAGCTCCGCTGTGCTCTGAAGGTCTCATCGGGAGGCTTGGGGAGAGCGCAGCGGGTGCAAACTCGCTCCAAAGGCGCGCACGAGAGAGAGAGAGAGAGATGTCCACTTAGCGTGCGCTCCTGCGGAGCGAGGGAGGATACAGTTTGGGGTTTGCACGGCTTTTGTGTGGCTGCTCCCGAAGGCAGGAGAGCCAGACCCTGGCCTTGATCCTTCCCTCCCTCCTGCGGCTCCCTTTGGCCAAGCAGGCCGTCCCGGTTTGGTCCGAGAGCGCAGGAGCGAGCCTTCGTTGGTGTGGTCTCGTGCTGGGGACCTGGGAGAGGTCCACCCAAGCAACGCCCTTTCTCTCCCCTCTCCCCCGCCCTCTCTTCCTTCTCTACTTCCCTTCTTTCCTCCTAGTTGCCTCCTACTCCTCCTTCTCCCCTCCCCCCCCCCACCGTCCTCTCCCGGACTCTGCCGCTCGGCTCTGGCTGCAGAAGTTTACAGTCTGCCGCTGGCGGAGCCGGGCGAGTCGCAGGCCCGGATTGCGCGATTGTGGCACCCTAGGCCACACTCTTGAAGCGCCGCCCCCGCTCCGGGGGTCAGGGCCGCTTGCGGGGGGTGGAGCCGCTTGCGGGGGCGGAGCTGCTTGCAGGGGCACCCCCGCTACTCGCGCCAGCCCCGCCCCTCTTCACTGACTAAAGGAAGAGGGGCGGGGCCGTGCGAGCAGCGAGGAGGGGCCGCGCCGGGACTTCCCTCCGCCCCCTCCTCTCTCGAGGAGGCGGAGGGAAGTCCTAGGGACTTCACTGACTGAAGAAAGAGGGGCGCCCCCCTCTCTCGCGTCAGGGAGGAATTTGTAAAAGCTTTTTGGAGGGAAGTCCATGGCCTAGGATGGGGGCGGAGGGAAGTCCTTCACTAACTGAAGAAGACCCGCGAGAGGGCGGCGCCGGGACTTCCCTCCGCCCCCTCCTCTCTCGCGTCAGGAGGGGGCGGAGGGAAGTCCTAGGAGGGGGCGGAGGGAAGTCCTTCACTGACTGAAGAAAGAGGGGCGGGGCCGGCGCAAGCAGCAGGGAGGGGGCGCTTCCGCCGCCGCGCGCATGCACGCTTTTTTCCAGAATTATTTTTTAGGAATTTTTTTTTGAATTTGTAAAAGCTTTTGGGGGGTCTGGATCTGCTGCCCCCGCAAAGGTGCTGCCCTAGGCCATGGCCTAGGGTGGCCTTACGGGTAATCCGGGCCTGGCGAGTCGCCATGGAGACAGCTTCCCCGGGAGCCAGGAGGTCAGGCCAGCCAGAGACCCGCGGGCAAATCAATGGATCAATGCGAGGGCCCCGCCGCAGCCCAGAGAGCGAGAGATGGGGGGAGGGAGCAGAGACTTTGCCGGGAGAAGGAGGGGCCTGAGAAAGGGGGAAAGAAGGGGTTTTTTGGTCCGTGATCTGCGCACACACACACCCCTCGGCTTGCGCCCCTAGCCATGGCCTAGGTTGGCCTTATGGGTAATCCGGGCATGCTTGTAATTGTGTGTTTTGCCATTTGTTCCTCTTCTCTGGGACGGCAGTCCCTTTTTGCATGGCCACAATTCCCCTTTGTGACCAACTCCTTGGGTTCATTCACCGCTTTTGTGGCTTCATCGCATGGCGGAAAGCAGAGGTGGCAACCGGATGTGTTGTTTTGGCACCATAAGGAACTTACCGTTGCACGCTTGCCTTGGCTGCAGGATGGCCAGTTGGCATGGGCATTTGGGTCATGGGTCCCTCTCATTGGGAAGAATGGGGGGAAAAAAACTTTGCACTGATTTAGAAACGAAAGGAAAAGCCACGCTTCGGATGGGTTGGGTACCTCCAAACGGTGCTGGTTTTGCAACCTGAAAAAGACCAAAATGTGTGAAATGTGAAGGAGATTTGAGTAAAACTTCGCTGTCGAGAAGGCACAGCCATGCTATGCTCCCTTTCTCATTGCACAAGTGTGACCTAACTCTTGAAATTCTGGGATTTGTAGTTTCCTTGGGGAGATTTGTCATTGGAACTCACTGGCAGAGAAGCCTAAGCACTCCACAAAACTCCCAAATCCAAGCTTCTCATGGGACGTAGGGCATTGAAACAGGTGTTAACTCTTGAAATTCTGGGATTTGTAGTTTCCTTGGGGAGACTTGCCATTGTAAGTCATTGGCAGAGAAGCCTAAGCACTCTATAAAACTCCCAAACCCAAGCTGCCCGTGGGACGCAGGGCATTGAAACAGGTGTTAACTCTTGAAATTCTGGGATTTGTAGTTTCCTTGGGGAGATTTGTCGTTGGAACTCACTGGCAGAGAAGCCTAAGCACTCCACAAAACTCCCAAATCCAAGCTTCTCATGGGACGCAGGGCATTGAAACAGGTGTTGACTCTTGAAATTCTGGGATTTGTAGTTTCCTTGGGGAGATTTGTCATTGGAACTCACTGGCAGAGAAGCCTAAGCACTCCACAAAACTCCCAAATCCAAGCTTCTCATGGGACGCAGGGCATTGAAACAGGTGTTAACTCTTGACATTCTGGGATTTGTAGTTTCCTTGGGGAGATTTGTCATTGGAACTCACTGGCAGAGAAGCCTAAGCACTCCACAAAACTCCCAAATCCAAATCATGTGACGCAGGACATTGAAACCTCAGGCAGGAGAGCAGCCCGAGGGCCGCCACCAAGCCCAGGCTCTGGCCCAGGGTCCTGCCGCCAGCGCATGCCGCTCCCATTGCCACGGGTAGCGGCTCACGGGCGAAAGGGGCGGCGGGGGAGAGGGAGAAGATGGTAATTCCCCGTCCTCGGCGCCGCTCTCCGCCATGACTCCAGCCCCTCGCTCGCTGAGGCCGCACAGAGGAGGAGCAGGAGCATGAGCGGTGGACGGGCTTCAGGCCCGCCCACTGAAACCCATCCACCACTCATGCTCCTCCTCCTCCGCGCGGCCTCAGTGAGCGAGGGGCCAGAGTCATGGCGGAGAGCGGCGCCGGGGACAGGGGCCACTCTGTGCCATGACTCCCGCCATGACTCCGGTCCCTTGCTCACTGAGGCCGCGCGGAGGAGGAGCAGGCTGAGCATGAGCATGAGCGGTGGATGCACTTCAGCCCTGCCCACTGAAGCCCATCCACCGCTCATGCTCCTCCGCGCGGCCGCAGCAAGCGAGGGGCTGGAGTCATGGCAGAGAATGGCGCCAAGGACAGGGGCCGCTCTCTGCCATGACTCCCGCCATGACTCCAGTCCCTCACTCGCTGAGGCCGCGCGGAGGGGATGAGCATAAGCGGTGGATGCGCTTCAGCCCCGCCCACTGAAGCCCGTACACCGCTCATGCTCCGCATGGCCTCAGCGAGCGAGGGGCTGGAGTCATGGCAGAGAATGGCGCTGGGGACAGGGGCTGCTCTCTGCCATGACTCCCGCCATGACTCCGGTCCCTCGCTCACTGAGGCCGCGCGGAGCAGGACAAGGATGAGCATGAGCGGTGGATGCGCTTCAGCCCCGCCCACTGAAGCCCGTCCATCGCTCATGCTCCTCCTCCGCGCCGCCTCAGTGTGCGAGGGGCCGGAGTCATGGCGGAGAGCGGCGCCGGGGACAGGGGCCGCACTCTGCCATGACTCTGGTCCCTCGCTCACTGAGGCCGCGCGGAGGAGGAGCAGGAGAAGCATGAGCATGAGCGGTGAATGCGCTTCAGCCCCGTCCACTGAAGCCCATCCACCGCTCATGCTCCTCCGCATGGCCTCAGCGAGCGAGGGGCTAGAGTCATGGCAGAGAATCGCGCAGGGACAGGGGCCGCTCTCTGCCATGACTCACACCATGACTTCGGTCCCTCACACGCTGAGGCCGCGCGGAGGAGGATGAGCATGAGCGGTGGATGCGCTTCAGCCCTGCCCACTGAAGCCCGTCCACCGTTCATGCTCCTCCGCGCGGCCTCAGCGGCGAGGCCGGAGTCATGGCGGAGAGCAGCGCCGGAGACAGGGGCCACTCTGCCATGACTCCAGTCCCTCACTCGCTGAGGCCGCGCGGTGCCGGAGGAGGATGAGCATGAGCGGTGGATGCGCTTCAGCCCCGCCCACTGAAGCCCGTCCACCGTTCATGCTCCTCCGCGCGGCCTCAGTGAGCGAGGGGCCGGAGTCATGGCGGAGAGCGGCGCCGGGGACAGGGGCCACTCTGTGCCATGACTCCTGCCATGACTCCGGTCCCTTGCTCACTGAGGCCGCGCGGAGGAGGAGAAGGATGAGCATGAGCATGAGCATGAGCATGAGCGGTGGATGCGCTTCAGCCCTGCCCACTGAAGGCCGTCCACCGCTCCTGCTCCTCCGCGTGGCCTCAGCGAGCGAGGGGCCGGAGTCATGGCGGAGAGCAGCGCCGGAGACAGGGGCCACTCTGCCATGACTCCGGTCCCTCACTCCCTGCGGCCGCGCGGTGCAGGAGGAGGATGAGCATGAGCAGTGGATGTGCTCCAGCCCCGCCCACTGAAGCCCGTCCACCGTTCATGCTCCTCCGCGCGGCCTCAGTGAGCGAGGGGCTGGAGTCATGGCAGAGAGTGGCGCTGGGGGCGGGGGCCGCTCTCCGCCATGACTCCCGCCATGACTCAATCAGGCACGAGCAAGCTTCTGCCGCTGGGAAGGGGGCGGGGGCCGAGTGATGTCACCCGTCCCTCCTCCTTCCCTCGATTGGAGGCTGGCTGGGGAAACGGCTGAAGGTGGCGGCGCCCTGGACCCTTCTTTTTCTTTGCCGCCGTCCGGCCCTTCCTCCTCCCCCAAGCAGCAGCAGTTCGGCAGGAGGGGGAGAAGGGGGGGGAGACGTTTTTCGCGGCGCACCAGATGATCCGTCACGGCACATTCGTGTGCCACGCTGCCGCGGTTGGGAAACACTGGCAAGATTTTTTAATAAAAAAAATGCAAAGAATTAACATGTTTTAATGAAACCTGCATGGATTGTAGCATAGGTCAGTGTTTTTCAACCTTTTTTGAGCCGCGGCACATTTTTTACACTTACAAAATCCTGGGGCACACCACCAACCAAAATGACACAAAATGACACTCTAACACAGTCATACATATAGTTAATATGTTTTAAAATGTAATTATACTCTCAGTGTGAAACCTGGGCCTGTTTCGATGAACACAACATGGATATCCTGGCAGGAATGGCAGAAAGACACAAACTTCCCACACAGAACTCCCATAACCAAGAGAAAATACTATAAGAGTTTGGTGGGCATTGACCTTGAGTTTTGGAGTTGTAGTTCACCTATATCCAGAGAGCACTGTGGACTCAAACAACGTTGGATCAGGACCAAACTTGGCATGAATACTCAATATGCCCAAATGTGAACACAGATGGAGTTTGGTGAAAATAGACCTTGACATTTGGGAGTTACAGTTTCTGGGATTTATAGTTAACACACAATCAAAGAGCATCCTGAACTCTTGCAACAATGGAATTGAACCAAACTTGGCATATTGAACTCTCATTACCAACCGAAAGTACTGAAAGGGTTTGCTTAGGAATTGACCTTGAGTTTGGAAGTTGTAGTTCACCTACATCCATGGAGCACTGTGGACTCAAACAATGTTGGATCAGGACCAAACTTGGCATGAATACTCAATATGCCCAAATGTGAACACAGATGGAGTTTGGTGAAAATAGACCTTGACATTTGGGAGTTACAGTTTCTGGGATTTATAGTTAACACACAATCAAAGAGCATCCTGAACTCTTGCAACAATGGAATTGAACCAAACTTGGCATTTTGAACTCTCATTACCAACAGAAAGTACTGAAAGGGTTTGCTTAGGAATTGACCTTGAGTTTTGGAGTTGTAGTTCACCTATATCCAGAGAGCACTGTGGACTCAAACAATGTCGGATCAGGAGCAAACTTGGCATGAATACTCAATATGCCCAACTATGAACACACATGAAGTGCCTTTATCGAGGTAGGTTTCTTAGGGTTTTTATACTTCAACACACTAGACTCTCCCCCCTCCCCTCCTGGAGGTTACAATTTCCCACGGCACACCTGATGATCGCTCACGGCACACTAGTGTGCCCCGGCACACTGGTTGGGAAACACTGGCTTAAACATCCCAACCAAATGAAGTCAACAACTTTGTGTTGCATGAGCGGCGTGCAGACACACATTGTCACAAAGGAGAAAGACTCCCACCGTTAGCATCCCACGACATCTATTTATTTTCATCATTAAAATTCTGCCCTTTTCACCCCACAGGGTGGATCAAAATGCACATATACAGGCAAACATTCAATGCCATGGACATACAACATATATAGACAGACATAGAGGCAGTTTAACATTCCAGCTTCTGGCCACCAGGGGAGGCTGTTGCATACCTTTATTCTTTTTTGCGTACTTCCTGCAGATTTTGTGGTCTCATAAATCAGTTAAATTAGCCTCCCCACAAAGTGGTACCTAAATTTCCTACTTGACAGATGCAAAGGTCAGCAATGAGCTACACAATTGGTCGAGAGCTCACCCCGACCCGGGCAGGCATCAAACTCATGACCTTCCGGTCAGTAAAGATCTTATGCAGCTGACACCCAGCCAGCTGCGCCACATTCCTTGTACATTTATTTTGGATGGCTCTGCAAAGTTTCTTCAGGGTCTCACAATATATTCCATACCCATTTTGCCTTGACATTACGACGTCTCCATAAATCGGAAAGATTTCACGATACTAGCGTTCATGCCCTTGGCTTTTAAGGAGTGTATTACAACACGAACTTTGCACTTGGAGGAAAACAGGATGAGTACGTTCGTCTCTAACCTTCACCACAACCCCAGTTGATGAGCTACTGATGACGGGCACTGCTCGTTTGCTTCCGCTGGCTTCCCGCTACATGGCAGTGATACCAACTTCCCCTGCAAAAATTCTCTGTGAGAGCTACGTGCCTTGTATCCTTACTTTCTGGATAACCCTCGTAGAAAGGTCAAAAGTCTTTTTTGGACTCTTTAATTCTCAGGTGGGCCTGGGCAATCATGGTTCTAAATGGTTCTAAAGTACTTACAAAACTAAAGTTCTGGTGGTGAACACTAGGTGGCGCTGGTGCTTTGCTTCTACAGTGTTGCTAAAGTTCTGGTGGTGAACACTAGGTGGCGCTGGTGCTTTGCTTCTACAGTGTTGCTAAAGTTCTGGTGGTGAACACTAGGTGGCGCTGGTGCTTTGATTCTACAGTGCTGTTAAGTTCTGGTGGTGAACACTAGGTGGCGCTGGTGCTTTGCTTCTACAGTGTTGCTAAAGTTCTGGTGGTGAACACTAGGTGGCGCTGGTGCTTTGCTTCTACAGTGTTGCTAAAGTTCTGGTGGTGAACACTAGGTGGCGCTGGTGCTTTGCTTCTACAGTGTTGCTAAAGTTCTGGTGGTGAACACTAGGTGGCGCTGGTGCTTTGCTTCTACAGTGTTGCTAAAGTTCTGGTGGTGAACACTAGGTGGCGCTGGTGCTTTGCTTCTACAGTGTTGCTAAAGTTCTGGTGGTGAACACTAGGTGGCGCTGGTGCTTTGCTTCTACAGTGTTGCTAAAGTTCTGGTGGTGAACACTAGGTGGCGCTGGTGCTTTGCTTCTACAGTGTTGCTAAAGTTCTGGTGGTGAACACTAGGTAGCGCTGGTGCTTTGCTTCTACAGTGTTGCTAAAGTTCTGGTGGTGAACACTAGGTGGCGCTGGTGCTTTGCTTCTACAGTGTTGCTAAAGTTCTGGTGGTGAACACTAGGTGGCGCTGGTGCTTTGCTTCTACAGTGATGCTAAAGTTCTGGTGGTGAACACTAGGTGGCGCTGGTGCTTTGCTTCTACAGTGTTGCTAAAGTTCTGGTGGTGAACACTAGGTGGCGCTGGTGCTTTGCTTCTACAGTGCTGCTAAAGTTCTGGTGGTGAACACTAGGTGGCGCTGGTGCTTTGCTTCTACAGTGTTGCTAAAGTTCTGGTGGTGAACACTAGGTGGCGCTGGTGCTTTGCTTCTACAGTGTTGCTAAAGTTCTGGTGGTGAACACTAGGTGGCGCTGGTGCTTTGCTTCTACAGTGTTGCTAAAGTTCTGGTGGTGAACACTAGGTGGCGCTGGTGCTTTGCTTCTACAGTGTTGCTAAAGTTCTGGTGGTGAACACTAGGTGGCGCTGGTTACTAGAGTGTTGCTTAAAGTTCTGGTGGTGAACATTTCAGAACTCTAACAAAACTTTCGAAATTTCATTATAAGTGGCAGTTCCTAATTGGTTCTGTCTTAAAAATCGCCAATAATTAAATAATAATGAAGCTTTGAAAGTTGTGTTAGTTCTGAAATGTTCACCACCAGAACTTTAGCAACACTGCAGAAGCAAAGCACCAGCGATCTACTCACATTGGATGTTTTCGAACTGCTACGTTGGCAGAAGCTAGGGCTAACCATGGGAGCTCATCCCGCTCCCTGGATTTGAACATCCTGGTTCAGCATCCTTTTCCCCAGGCACGGGCAAACTCGGGCTCTCCAGGAGTTTTGGACTGCAACTCCCACAATTCTGGCTGCTAGGAATTGTGGGAGTTGAAGTCCAAAACACCTGGAGGGCCCAAGTTTGCCCATGCCTTGTATATATGCTAGTATGATATAAAACTTGGCTTACATATGGTGTGTCAATACCCACATGGCGGTGATGCCATTCTTGCACCATCTCAAAGATGAACACAACCTGCCATATGAAATTCAATGGTTGCCATGCTTTGACCACCACTGGAAAACTTAGTAGTGTGTATCAGGAACTTGGGAAAGTTCCATTTTTTTTTTTTTGGAACACAGCTTTCAGAAATTATTTCAAAAGAGAGAAATCCTTACAACTTTTCTGCACGAGTCCCCTTTGTTGCCGTTTCTTTGTGCCAAAAACATCAGTTAACCCAGTGTTTTCAACCTTTTTTGTGAACTTTTTTTGCATTTACAAAACCCTGGGGCACACAGCCGCATGTGCGTGGGCAACGGGACCTGGGAGGGGCGTTGCCACCTTCGCGCCGCATGCCTCTGCAACCAGTGCCTATGGAGCTCAAGTGGCCGTGCCGTGCCTCCACTGCGCACAGGCAGCACTAGGCACATGCGGCATGCTCCGTAGACACAGCGCAAAACCTCTGCACATGCCCGGAAGCGCGCACGAAAATCTGTATGCACTGTGTCTAGCGCTCAAGCAGCAGCATGGAGATAGTGGGCGAGCGCGCTTGGGAGCGCAGCAGCAGCATGGAGACACAGGGCGCGCTTGGGCAAAATAATGTTCGCTTACCCCCCCGGGAGAGCTCGGACCGCCCCTGCACACCACCAACCAAAATGACACAAAATGACAAGCTAACACAGTAATACATATAGTTAATATGTTTTTGAATGTATTTATACACTCAATGTGAAACCTGGGCCTGTTTCGATGAACACAACATAGATATCCTGGCAGGAATGGCAGAAAGACACACACGAAGCTCTTGCTCAACAGCTGTCAGTCTCTGTTTTTAGTTTTCTTTTTTCTTTCGTCCACCACTCATATTAGGGCCTTCATCTGTGTCATAATTTTGTCCAAGACCCTGTTCGGCATTTGCATTTTCCTTCCCAAAAACATCTCCATCACTGTCACTCGCTTGCCTTGCTGTGATCCCAAATTGACCGGCAGCTGCAGCACTAACTCTTACTTTGTTTACTTAGCCGCGTCTGAGCGAATCCAAGATGGCGCGACCATAGCACTCTCGCGTCACTTCTTAGGTGACGTGAGAGTGCTATGGTTCCATTTCTTAAAGGGACAGATGCGCCTTATAAATTACATATGTATGAAGTTTAAAAATAATTTCCCACGGCACACCTGATGATCTCTCACGCCACACTAGTGTTCCGCGGCACACTGGTTGAAAATCACTGTGTTAACCTATGAAGCACCAAATATGGATTGAGCCACATTGTGCCACCTTCATTGTGTTTTTGTTTTGCTTGTGTTTCACAACGCACATTGTGCACTTTAGGTTTGTTTCGGAGGGAAATCGGTGTTGCGGAAAGGGCTTCAAGGAAAGATCCGACGGCTTGCTCTGCCCTCAATGGTACCAATTGATCCCAAAAGAATCGCTATTAACTTAAATGGAACTGGTTGGGGCACACGAATGCCCAAAATATCTCCTTCACGCTATATAAATTGTGAAGCCCTGCAGAAGGCCGGTCCCACTTTCTGCTAACACAACTTGGAATTATCCCAGCGGGGCCTTCTATGGTGTGGCCCTATTTGTCGCCCCCACATAGCGAGCAAGTTGAAAGCAAAAGGTGCAGCTGATGAATGTATTCTGTTCATTCCTCCGCTCAAAACTGTATTGTCTGGTTCTGAAATTAAAATGGCTTGTTTTTAACCCTTGTGAGACTTCAGGAATGACTTCTGGGATGATCAGGTGTCAGTAAATCAATAAACAACAATTATCAAAAATAGTATATATTCGCTAGTACAATATAACAGTGTATAGTCCACAGTGGGAACAATGGTTTGCACATATGAGTACAGCAGTATTACACAGTGGTTAATTTCTCTTTGAGAAATAGCATCAAAGTACATTACAGTTTACAGTATAAAGCAGGGGTGCTCCCACTTTTTCAGCATGGGAGCTACTGATTAAAAAACCAAGTCCCAAAAATCACCTACCCAGAAATGTAAAACGTATAACTATTTTCTTATTTATTTATATATATTTATTATTCATTTTTATGTACCGCTCCTTCCGGCAGGCTCGGGGCAGTTTACATAAAATAAAGTTATAAAACATCAACATTTCAATTTAATAACAACAATATAAAACAGAGCATAAAAATACATCCAACCACCCCATTTCTCCCACACTGCCATATCACCCCCATTTCACATATTATCAGCTGGAAAGTAAGAAGAGAGGCTTTTGAACTGCAAGGCCATTTAATACTCAGTAAGGTAAACAAAGGGGCATGCAAAAATACATCCAACCACCCCATTTCTCCCACATTTCCATATTCCCAGAAAGTAAACATATATTTTTAATACTCAAAGGAACAAAAGCAAGCAGAGAGGCTTTGGAGCTAAAAGACCATTTTTAAACATTAAAAATAAACAAAGAGACATGCCACAGAACAATCAAGCACCCACCCCCAAGTAAAAAGACCGACCTTTGAGATGCGGTAAGGAAATGACCCCAAAGCGTCCTCTTCTTCTCCTCCGTCGTTGCTCCTATTTCCACACCGCCAGCATGTGTGCCGCCTCCAAGAGCTCACGAAAAGTCCGAGAGGTAGAATGGGCGCTTCTGCGCATGTGCGCGGGGCCAGCCATGCATCGCGTCATCCAGGCCCGCCCCCTTTGGTTTCCTACGACTCTGAGTGGCTGGAGAAGGACGGAGGGAGGAGGAGGAGGAATCCAAAAGAGCGGGCCCATTCTGCCTCTTGGACTCTGGAGCTTTTGGAGGCGGCGCGCGAGCAGGGAGCGGGGAGGAGCAATGACGGAGGACTTCTTTGCAGCGTGCAGAAGTGCGTGAAGAGGACCAACAGCAAAAAAAACCTGGTCAGGGGTCTGAAGATCACCAGGATGAGGCCCAAAGATCACCCTGGTGATCACGATCACCATTCTGAGCACCCCTGGTATAAAGAACAAGTGTATCAAAACATGAAATAAAATATAGTATTCTGTTGGTGAAGTAACAAAATATATTTTCTCACGTCCTGTATCCCTGTTGTAAGAGGAATCTCTATGTGTGCGGATATAGTCAGGCAGGGAACCAGGAATGAAGCCCGTGATGGACGGAGGAAGACTCCGGGACCGCTAAAGTAGCCTTTAGCATGCAGTGCGCATGCGCCGGTTCGTGTGGGAAGGAACCGCAAGGTTAGCTGGTCGCTGTAGTCGATGGTGACGCTCGGAACGGAGTAAACAATGCGCTGAAGCGGCGTCGCTGCAATGGCTTGCCGCGAGGGAGTTTGGTCCTTGTAGTTCAAATCAAGTTGGGCTAGCGTCTATGGAAATAATCAAGCTGCCAGTGCAGCGGAGGGAAAAGCTGCCCCAAGTTCGTCTCACCGTGGTGAGAGAGAGGTGGGGGAGGTTGCCTGACGGCAGGAGCTCACCCCCGAGCCGGCGGGAGGCCGTTTCGTCTTATGGACTTCTTCAGAGGCTGTCTAGATGGGCGTCCTCAAATGAGTTAAGTCTAGATAGTAATAGATAGTATGTATTTAGTTTACCCAATTAAATGGTGCAAGGGGAAGCATGCGGGAGTCAATAGTATCAGTAAAGGATTATTTACCTTGGTGAGCGTTACAAGTAGCGTGGAGGACGGACCATTCCATAGGCAGGATATGGTACCGGGGATCAGTCATAGGGAGGTTTAAGTAGAGGTAGTCAGGTAAGGATTTAAAGGGGCTTACGTTCATTTATTAAGGAGAACATTGATAGTTAAAGGGTCATTAAGACCACCTTTATGTTTCTCTGTGGCCATCTGTACTATCCAGAATGTCTCTCTCTGTTTCAGGAAGTTGACTTTGTCACAGTGTGGTGGGCATTTTACCTTCTCAATAACTTGGATTTTAATTTGATCAAATGTGTGGTTGTGGGAGGTGCAGTGAGAGTAGAGCGTGGAGTCTGTGGATTTCAATTTAATTCTTGATTTGTGTTCCAAGGCTCCCTCTCTTAGACTCCTTGTGGTGTAACCTGTGTACTGCAAGGAGCAGCTGCACTCCAGCAAGTACACGACACCTGTTGTTAAGCAATTTGCATAAGATTTAAGCTTGAATTGTCTATTATTGGTGGAACTAGTCACCGTTTTGAGTTGTTTGATATGTTTGCAAATGCTGCAGGAGCTGCAAGGGTAAGTTCCCACCACTAGGCTGCTCTTCAGAGTGGGTTTCTGTAAGTCGGAGTGGGAAAGTATGTCTCCTATGTTTTGAGTTCTCTTATGTGCCAACATAGGGAACTCTTCAAGTCCTTGTATGTTTGACACTAATGGCCAATAGCGTTTAACTATTTTAACTATCTCATTTTTATGTGGGCTTAAAGTAAGAGGCCATACAATTCTGTTGGTGGCTCTTTTGTTTTTAGGTTGGAAGAGAGATCGTCTGTCCAGACGGTCTGCCCTTTGTTTAGCCACAGGGGCTACCCAGATGCGATGCTTAATAAAGCCTTATTAAGTATCGCATCTGGGTAGCCCCTGTGGCTTAAGTTATTGAGAAGTATGTCCGCTTCTTGAGTGTAGTGCATTTCGTCTGTACAGTTCCTTTTGAGTCTTAATAGTTGGCCATAGGGTAAGTTGTTTTTCAAGCTATGTGTATGAAAGCTCCTATAGTGGAGTAGACTATTTTTGAATGGGCTTCCTATAATTTTTAACCCGGATGGAGCCGTTGTGGATGTAGGTTGTTACGTCCAGATAATTAATCTGTTGGGTGTCATGGGATGTTGTAAAGGTGATGGCTTCATGCCATTGGTTCAGCCAGTCACCTAGTTTGGTCACATCAAGGCTCTGCCACCGCTGGCTTGGCACTGCCCCCTCAAGGCTGGCAAAGCTGTGGGAGAGCTGAAGCCGCATGGAGGGGGCGGGGCATGGCGCTGCCTGGCCCCTCCCCCAGCTTCGGCACTCCCAGCAGCTGCTCCCAGCAGGCCACCATCCCCCAGCCGTTCTTTACTGTGTTAGAGTGTCATTTTGGTTGGTGGTGTGCCCCCGGATTTTTTTAATGCTAAAAGTGTGCCGCGGCTCAAACAAGGTTGGGAAACACTGGCTTACATGGACAGACCGCCCCTGCGCAGCATTTTCCACGGCCCAGGGCCGCTTTCCAGCAACTCCTTGGGTGGGGAGGGGCTGGATGCCGGGCCTGCCGCGCCTGGGAGCCATAAAGAATCATCAAAAGAGCCATATATGGCTCGCGAGCCATAGGTTCCCGACCCCTGCTGTAAAGCAAGAGTCAAAATCCAGCATATACTTCATCAAATTTAATAAGCAGACGTGACCTCTGAGAACAGTGAAGCGTGGGCTAATATTTGTCAATGAGACAGGAAAGCAACGGAGTAAATAAGTATGTGATGAGCTCTTCTTCCCTTAAGAATACATTGGTGGATCATGGGGATTGGAGTCATAATCAAGAGTTTGGAGTGTGTTTTCCTCTTCCCTGGAGATGGGACTCGACGGAGGATCTCGGTGGAAGCAGAGCCAAGCATGAAATTGAGAGCTGGAGGTCATAGCGGTGGGAGTTGAGTGATCGTTGCCAGAATGGGGGCAAGTCTCGAGAAGGAAAGCCTCTGAGGCCAATCGTTCTCAGAAGACATGTCACTGCCGGGACCCCAAGATGTTTCTGAAGTTTTCCAATTCTCTAATGCTAGTCGAAAGCCTGCAATGAAAGAGAGAGAGAGTAGAAACGTAGCCGGAATATACTCACAGTCCTCCTTCTACATTTACTGGGGTCAGGGGCACAGGACACAAGCAAAAATGAGGGAAATATGAATTAAAAACACTTTTTAAGCCTAACATGACTTCTCTAGGACAGTGTTTCCCAACCTTTTTTGAGCAGCGGCACACTCTTAACATTAAAAAAATCCTGGGGCACACCACCAACCAAAATGACACTCTGACACAGTAAAGAACGGCTGGGGGATGGTGGCCTGCTGGGTGCAGCTGCTGGGAGTGCCGAAGCTGGGGGAGGGGGAGGAGCCAGGCCGCGCCATGCCCCGCCCCCTCCATGCGACTTCAGTTCTCCCACAGCTTTGCCAGCCTTGAGGGGGCAGTGCCAAGCCAGCGGTGAAGCGTGAGCTTGGCACTGCCCCCTCAAGGCTGGCAAAAGCTGTGGGAGCGCTGAAGCCGGGGGAGGGGGTGGAGCCAGGCCATGCCATGCCCCGCCCCCTCCCCAGGTTTCAGCTCTCCCACAAAGGAGGAGCATGAGTGGTGGATGGGCTTCAGTGGGCGGGGCTCCTCCTCCGCGGTTTCAGCGAGCGAGGAGTGAGAGTCGTGGCGGGAGTCATGGCAGATTGGAGGCTGGCTGGGGCAACGGCCAAAGGAGGCGGTGCCCCGGCCCCTTCCTCTTTTTCTTCACCGCCACTCGGCCCTTCCTCCTCCTCACCCAGGCAGCAGGAGTTCGGCAGGAGGAGGGGGATGGAAGGGGGGCAGAGAGCTTTTCTCGCGGCACACCTGATGATCGCTCACGGCACACTGGTTGATAAACACTGCTCTAGGAATATCTAGGGGTGTGCCTACACCAGGCCTGGGCAGCCTACTGCCCGCGTCCCGGATCCGGCCCGGCAGCCAATTCTGTCCGGCCCGGGGAGACGGGCGTCGGGGGCGGGGCCAAGAGGAAGGGGTGCCGCTGCCGCCATCCCATCGCGGGCTGTGGGGCCTGCCTCGGCTGACAGCCCGTCGCTCCGGGGAACGATTGGAGGAGCGGCGGCTTTGGAGTGCCTGCTGATCGCCCTGTGCTAATTCTACCAGGCAAAGGTACGCTTTCTGGCTCCTCCCCTCACCTGCGCCTCGCCTTAATGAGCGACGCTACTTCCAGTGGAAGAACAGTCCCTATCGCCGCATGGCTGAACCTGAGTGAGTCCCCGCCTCCCAGGCCAGCAGGCGGCCGAGTCCCAAAGAGGCGCGAGGGCTGGGTGTGGCTTTGGCAATCCCTTCCAGAATGGGATGGCAGAGGCGCGAGCAGTCTCCCTCCCGCCTGCCCACGCGTTCCATTGGTCATTGCCCCAGCAAACGGTTCTGCCTTGGAATGGGGCCGGCCCTCCTCGAGGTTCCAGAACGAGCCTGTCTTTCATTGGGCCGGGGGGCAGGGGGGAGATGGAAGAGCAAAGCCAATAACAAACCCTGGCTTTCCCCTTCATAAACTGCAGCTACACTGCAGAATGAATGCAGTTTGGCACCGCTTCAACTGCCATGGCTCAGTGATAGGGGAATGTAGTTTTACAAGGTTAATAATATTAATGATTGATTGATTGATTGATTATTTGACTAGTCATATGACCATTTCAAAATCTCTTGGCAGGCACTCCAAAGCCGGCGATGGCAGGCACTCCATGTCAGGGCGATCAGCTGGGGAACGGCTGGGGGTGAGAGTGGGCAGAGGCCTGCAGCCTCCGATCGTCTGCTGCTCTGCTCTGCTGTGGCCGCTTTGCCATCCTCTGGGCTGGGTCCATTGGGCCATTCCATCTTGGGATCCTTCCTCTCTTGAGGGTGTCAGCCTCTATCTTGGTTCGCACCTTGTCTTCTTGAATTTAATTATTTTTATTTTAGTGGTTTTTATTATTATTTTATAATAATTTTATAATAATAATATAATAAATAATATTATATAATGTTATATTATATTATAATTTCAATATATTATAATGTCAATATATATACTATAATATAATAATTATGATATTAATACTAATAATATATGAATATTTCTTGATATATTAATATGTTAATATTAATGATGTGTAATATATAGTACAGGGCTGTCCAACTGGCGGCCCGGGGGCCGTATACGGCCCCCCAGCCCCTTCCCACCGGCGCCCTAAGTTAATTAATAAAAAATAAAAATAAAAATGAAAAATAAAACAAATAAAAATAAACCTACTTCCGGGTTTGGCGCAAGTATCACGAGAATACGCTATCCTCACGGGATTTCGCTGTCAACGCAGCGAAATCCGTGTGGATAGCGTATTTTCATGATACTCTTTGGCTACTGTACTACTGGGTCGCTGAGGCCCACAGACGCGATTAGGACCTTCTTCGAGTCAGTCGATCGTGGCCTCTCTCGTCGTCCCGGGTACTCCTGCATCCAGCGCGTTTGGAAAAGGTAGGCCGAAGCAGGGGCTCCTCAAGTGTTCCCCTCCCCCATCTCCCCTCATGTATTAAATATATAAAATTAAATATATTTAAAGATGAAATAAGGGGAGATGGGATACATTACAATAAGGGGAGAGGGGAGGATGGGATTGAATGTATTTACTACTGATTTAATATAAGGAGAGGGGAGGATGGGATTGAATGTATTTAATATTGTAATTACAATAAGGGGAGAGGGGAGGATGGAATTAAATATATTTAATATTACATGAAAATAAGGGGGATGGGGAGGATGGCAGACATGTGGGGCATAAATATGCAATGAAATAAATATGAGTAATGGTATATTTTGGCCTCATTCTGTGTTTCATGCATGCATCCAGGCCCTGTATTAATATAAATATGAGTAATGGTATATTTTGGCCTCATTCTGTGTTTCATGCATGCATCCATAATCATTCTGTTCCATTGCTTTATTTATTTATTTTATAAGTAATAATGCAACTAGGAATTGTAAGTAAATTGGAGCCGGGGAGGGGGCGGAGTCGGGGAGGGGGCGGAGTCGGGGAGGGGCGGAGCCGGGGAGGGGGGCAGAGCCGGGAGGGGCGGAGCCGGGAGGGGCGGAGCCGGGGAGGGGGCGGAGCTGGGGGCGGAGCCAGGGAGGGGCGGAGCTGGGGTGGGGGCGGAGCTAGGGGCAGACCCTTCGACCCCCCAGGTCATTAGTGACCGGAAATCAGGCCCCTGGGCCGGTAGAAATTGGACAGCCCTTATATAGTAAATATAGTAAATAAATAAATAAATAAATAAATAAATAAATAAATAAATAATGTAGATTAGAATGTAGTTTTGCCTTTAGGTGCGGCCCTCCATAATATTTTTTGGGAAAAAAATTGCCCACCCCTGCTCTAGACTGACTTCTGATACTCTGATAAGTGAACTTTTGGCGCCTGACTTTTGGACTGCAACCACAATTGGACCATTTGCGGACTGTGCACTCACCTTCCGAACGCATTGATGAGGGACACGATTTCCTGTCTCGTCAGATGGAATTTGGATGAGGGGCCTTTTCCTGCAATCTTTTCTATCTTCTGTCCAGAAAACAGGATCTTCAACGCCGTCCCCAAACCCTGACCCTGTATGCAATCGGAGCAAAGAGCGGAGTTGGTCAACAAATGAGTCAAGAGCCTGGGATGCCGTCGTTTCTTGATACCAAGAGGAGCAATAGATTTATTACAGAAAGGTCTAGCGCAGTGGTTCCCAATCTCCGGTCCTCCAACTGTTTTGGACTCCAGCTCCCAAAATTCCTAACAGTTTGTCAGCTGGCTGGGATTTCTGGGAGCTGGAGTCCAAAACAGTTGGAGGACCAAAGGTTGGGAACCACTAGTCTGGAGAAAACAAAGGACTACAGACAGATCACATGCATGTGTGGTGCCTCTCTATTGTAGTGTAAGGCAGTGTTTCCCAACCGCTGTTCCGTGGCACACTAGTGTGCCGTGAGCGATCGCCTGGTGTGCGGCGGGAAAACCTCTCTTCCCCCCTTTCTTCCCCCTCCTGCCGAACTCCTGCTGCTGCTGCTGCTTGGGGGAGGGGGAAGAAGAAGGGGCCGGGGCGCCGCCTCCTTCAGCCGTTTCCCCAGCCAGCCAGCCTCCAATCGAGGGATGGCAGAGAATGGAAGTGGAAGTGCGCTTGTCTGGGAGCATGCGCACTAGGTCCCGGGGTGGCAGACGCATTCACCTTCCTCCTGCGGCGGTGAAGGAAGCAAAGGAGCCAGCTGCTTCCGGAGGCGCCGCAGGAGGCCCTGCTGCGTCCCAGGTGAGGCTCCGGGGCGCCCTTCCCTTTGGCCCGGCCCCCCCAAAGGAGAGAAGGGGCCTTCCTTCGTGGGGGGAAAGAATCGGGTCCTGGCAGGAGGGCCCTCGGAGAAAGGCAGGCGGGATTCTGTGAGGAACTCCCTCTCCAGCCTTCCTCAGCCTTCCTCCCAAATGTCAAGGTCTATTTTCCCCAAACTCCATCTGTTTCCCTTGGTTATGGGAGTTCTGTGTGGGAAGTTTGGTTCCATTCCATTGTTGCAAGAGTTCAGGATGCTCTTTGATTGTGTGTTAACTATGAATCCCAGAAACTGTAACTCCCAAATGTCAACGTCTATTTTCCCCAAACTCAATCTGTCTTCACATTTGGGCATATTGAGTATTCATGCCAAGTCTGGTCCTGATCCAACATTGTTTGAGTCCACAGTGCTCTCTGGATATATATAGGTGAACTACAACTCAAAAACTCAAGGTCAATGCCCACCAAACTCTTATAGTATTTTCTCTTGGTTATGGGAGTTCTGTGTGGGAAGTTTGATTCCATCCCATCGTTGGTGGAGTTCAGGATGCTCTTTGATTGTGTGTTAACTATAAATCCCAGAAACTGTAACTTCCAAATGTCAAGGTCTATTTTTCCCAAATTCCATCTGTGTTCACATTTGGGCATATTGAGTACTCATGCCAAGTTTGGTCCTCATCCAATATTGTTTGAGTCCACAGTGCTCTCTGGATATAGGTGAACTACAACTCCAACACAAATAGCCAATCCTGACAGAGAGCTAATGGGAAGTAATGTAGTTGCTGGTAAGAAAGTAATATAAAAACTTTTCTAACTGCGCAACAGGCGCGGCAGTCCTTTGAGCACCTGCAGAATCGCTGCCCGTCCACCTCACCAGGCCCGGATTACCCCCTACGCCGCCACCCTAGGCCATGGCCTAGGGTGGCGGCAAGGGGGCAACAGATCCAGACCCCCTCCCAAAAAAGTCCAAGGGAAGCGCAAGGCTCAGTCCCGCCCCGCTGGCTCCCGACTGAATTGGTTGAAGGTACTGCAAATCCCATCAGGGGCGGTGGCGAGACAGGGCTCCCCACAGGACCTGCCCCCTGCCTCCAAGGGAAGTGCGAGGCTCAGTCCCGCCCCGCAGGCTCCGGATTGAATTGGTTGAAGGTACTGCAAATCCCATCATCCGTTTTCCATACTCACCCAAACATATTGATTTTGTGATTAATCACTATGTTTAGGTATGTTCAACTTGTAGCAATTAAAATACATCATGCATATTAGATATTTGCATTAAAATTCGTAAGAGTAGCAAAATTATTTACGAAGTAGGAACAAAAATATGGTTGGGGGCAGGGGTGGTCTAAGGTAATTTCCAATGGTTGGCGAACCTTATTTTGGCGTGCCCTCCCCAAAAAACATGATTCCCCCCCAAAACATTATTTTGGCGCCCCCCATTTTTTTTAAGCGGTACCTTACGCGCACTCCTCCCATTCCTCCCGTGCGCCGCCGCGCCTCTCCTGCGCGCCGCCACTCCTTGCCCTGTGCAATTTGAGGCCTTCGAAGGCCTCTCCTCGCGCTTCCTGGTTCCCCTGCCAGCCCCACCCACGGGCCGTTGCAGAGGGTGGGGAGCGCTCCCTGCCCTGTGCAACGCCCGTGGAGGGCCGGCAGCGGGCACCAGGAAGCGCGAGGAGGGGCCTCAAGGCTCCTCCTCGCTCTGCAATGCCCGCGGGCGGCCGGCGCCAGCGGGCGGGAATTCGCCCCACTACAAGATGGCGCCCTAGGCAGCGGCCTACTTGGCCTATATCTGGGACCGCCCCTGGTTGGGGGTCACCACAACATGAAGAACGGCATTAGAAAGGTTGAGAACCACTGCATTAATGCATATATCTTTCTGTTTCATTCCTTTTTAAAAAAAAAATAATTTCTAGGGGGCGCTGAGTAAATTTTTTTCTGGAAAGTGGGCGGTAGGCCAAAACCGATTGGGAACCACTGCTCTAGACAGGCCCGGATTAGCGGCCTGTCCCGCCCAAGGCCGCCCGGTCTAAATGCCCCCCCCCGGGGGCGGGGCCTCTTGCAGGGGCAGGGCCGGCATGATGCACAAGGCGCCACTGGAAGTCCCGCCCCTAGGGCGACTCAAGCGGCGTCCCCCGCTGCCGCCACGCTCGCACCAGCGCACCTCCTTCCTTCAGTGAAGGGAGGAGTGGCACCCGCCCGCGCGGAGCGGCGGCAGGAGAAGCCACGTGAGTCGCCCTAAGGGTGGGACTTCCGGCGGTGCCTTGTGCATCACACCAGCAGCGGCTCCGCCCCTCCTCCCTTAAAGTGAAGGGAGGGGCGGAACCGGCGAGGAGAAGGCGCCGCTGAAGTCCCGCCCTAGGGAGACTCACGCGGCTTCCCTCGCCGCCGCCCCGCTCGCCCATGCCCCAAACACGAGCTAGGCGGCGATGGGGAAAGCTGCCTGAGTCACCCTAGGGCCGGGACGTCCAGCGGCGCCCTCTCCCTCAGTGAAGGGAGGGGGACAGAACCAGCGAGAAGGAGAATGCGCCACTGGAAGTCCCGCCCTTAGGGCGACTCACGCGGCTTTCCCCACCGCCGCCCCGCTCGTGTTTGGGGCATGGGCGAGCGGGGTGGCGGTGGGGAAAGCCGCGTGAGTCTCCCAAGGGGCGGGACTCCCAGCGGCGCCTTGTGCTTCACGCCGGCCCCGCCCCCTCCCTTCACTGAAGGGAGGAGGGGCGAAGCCGCTGCCGGTGTGACGCACAAGGCGCCGCCGGACGTCCCGCCCCTAGGGCGACACGCTGGTTCCCCGGCCGCGCCGCACCGGGCGCACCTCCTCCCTCACTGAGGGAAGGAGTGGCGCCTGCCGCGTCAATCGCCCTAGGGGCGGCGGGACTTCCCTCCGGGTCCTTGTCCCGCGGGCGGGCGCCACTCCTTCCTTCACCCCTTTCTTTAGGGCCGGAAATGCCGCCCTCAAAATCCGCCACCCGAGGCCATGGCCTACTCTGGCCTTATGGGTCTTCCGGGCCTGGCTCTAGAGACTAGAATAAAGAAATGGTGACAGCAAGGGTTGTTCCTACCTGTAGCCGCCAAAGGCGGCATTTAGGGCATCCAACGCCGTCCATAACCCTCGAAATGTTCAAAAATCGGAGGCGAACTTCTTCCTGGATGGAAAGTGACAAAAGAAACAAGAAGCGTTGCGGAAAACCAGGACTTTTGGCTTGCTTTTTTTTTTTTACCTAATTGCTAGATGTCTCTAGGACACGATCGACCAACTTTGGCCCTCCAGGTGTTTTGGACTTCAACTCCATAATTCCTAACAACGGATAGGCTGTTAGGAATTGTGGAAGTGAAGTCAAACATGACCCGACCCCCCCCCCCAAAGATAGTAGCTTATAGTTTTGCTAAGGACAAAGACATCAGACTGGATAATAAGGGTTAAGTCTTGGTCAATTTGCAAAGACGTTAACAACAACAACAACAACAACAGGGACCCTTCCATATTAGACAATGTGTACATTTAATCAAGGTTTTATGCCCTCTTTTCATATATTTATAGCAGAAGGTAACAAATTTATTACTGAAATCAATGCCACAAAATGTTATTTGACTTTTTCCATCGGAGACACACCTGGTTTCCCATCTCGGTCTACGACTCACAAACAAAAGGCGCTCTCTTTTGAGCTGAGAAACATTTACATATGTCTTGTGGGGTCCCTCGGGGAGCCATCCTCTCCCCTCTGTTATTTAACATCCATATGCGACCGCTCGCTCAACTGGTTCGTAGCTTTGGGCTTGAGTGCCATCAGTACGCTGGCGACACTCAGCTCATTCTGAGGAGAGAAGGCCGACCGGCCTTCGTACCCGCTAATTTCCCTCAATGCCTTGAGGCCGTTAATGGATGTCTGCGAGCCAGTAGGTTGAAGGTGAATCCGGCGAAGACGGAGATCCTTTGGCTGGGTCGCCCAGGCGATAGGGAAATCCAACTGCTGACCCTGGATGGCGAGGCTCTTTGCCCGTCATCATCAGTAAAAAGCCTGGGTGTCCGTTTGGACCTCTGCTGTCAATGGAGACTCAAATCTCCAACGTCAGCAGAATCGCATTCTTCCCAGGCCCGGATTACCCATAAGGCCAACCCGAGGCCATGGCCTTGGGCGGCACGAATAGGGCGGCCGACCCCCAAAAATTTAGGGGAGGGGGACGAGGAGGGGCGGGGCCGACGCGAGCGAGGAGGAGGCGGAGGGAAGACAAGTCAGACGCCCTAGGGGTGGGACTTCCCCCGCGCCTGTTCGTCATTCGCGCGGCCACTTGCGGGCATGTGCAGCAGGGCGGGAGCGGTGAGGCGCCCTCCTCCATGTCCCTGGCTGCTGCAGCGCAGGGGCGGACCAAGCTGTTCCCGGGGGGTACGCGGGACAAAATTTCACCTCCAGTGCGCATGTGCCAATCTCCGCATGCCCTGGCTCCAGAGCGCTCCCGCTTTGGCGGCCAGTGCGCATGCGCCAATGCGCACGTGCACGGGCTCCAAAGCGGGAGCCAGTACGCATGCACAAAAAGCTCCGCGCATGCGGAAGTGCGGCCAGAGCGCCCCGGGCTGCCTAAAAAAGCAGTGCAGTGGCCAGTGCAGTGGCAGTGGCGGGGCAGCACAACACGGGTGCCATGGGCGCCGCTGGCGCCGGGGAGCCGGCGCAGCGGCGCCCCTCCCGGATGACGTCGCCCCTCCCCGGTGACGTCGCCCTATGCGCCTGCGTAGTTCGTCTAATGGACCGAACTGGCCCTGCTGCAGCGCTGGCCGCCCCGGAGCTTACCTTCCTTCTCTTCCTTCAGAGAAGGAAGGTAAGCTCCCAGGCGCGCCGCTGCAGCAGCCAGGACATGGCAGGGCGCCTACCGCCCACTCCCCCAGCCCGCCTCTTGCCCTGCCGCATGCCCGGCGTCCTGTGCGGCCCCGCCCCTTTTCGGCAGGGCTGGGTGATGTCAGGCGCGCGCGGTGGCGAGGAGGAAGAGGTGGAGGAAGGGGGCCTCTGCTTCCACCTCTTCCTCCTGCGCTGGCGCCTGACGCCACCCAGCCCCGCCGAAGGGGCGGCCCGCGCAGGACGGCGGGCATGTGCGGCAGGCCGGGAGGTGGGCTGGGGGAGGGCGAGCGCCTCCGCCATGTCCCTGGCTGCTGCAGCGGCCACGCCCTTCCTCAAAGGAAGAGAAAGGAAGGTAAGCTCCCGGGCAGCCGCTGCAGCAGCAGGGACATGGCGGGAGGGCGCCGCGCTCCCGCCCTTCCGCGCATGCCCGGCAGCTGCCGCCTCGCGAGCGGACTAGCCCGCCCCCAGGCGGCCCCAGGGGCGCCCTCATCCTGACTGGTCTCCGCGGCTCCAGCAGCTAGATTACGATCACGGAGATTGGACCTCCTACAGCTTGCACATCATCACCGTGGCAGGCATTCGCCTTCGATACTTCCAACAGTGATTTATTTAAACTTATTTAGAGACTGATTAATTTAGAGCGCATTTTCGCTACGTCACACTAGCGACGCTCGTGTTGTTGATCTCGCCACACGGACACGCCTGGCTTCCCCACTTGGCGCTGAGCCTGACGCGCCAGGGGACACGCCTTCCAGCTTTCTCCGTCCGTAGATATCCATATAGCCCAGGATTTCAGGTTTGTTTGTAAGCCTGCATTTATTCTGTTATTACTCTGTTGGATATTCACCCAATTTAAATATATCTGTATTATTTTATCTGCGAAAGTGCTATTTTGTACTGCTGTAGACCACTTGGAATTGTATTACTGATTCATGTATATCCAGTGACTGATGTATTTTCCCGTGCATGGTTTTGGGGACGCTCATTCCACTGTGACGTTATATTGATGCATTATATTGATAGATTTGCTACTATATCACTGTAGTGTCTGTTTATTCAGAGGAACTTTTTTCTCAGTGTGTTTCTTTCCTGTACTGTATACCAGTACTACATTGCTCTTTGTTTTTTACCTTGAGAAAGTTACCAGCTAACGAAACGGGCTATTGGCCTTTGACCTTGCACACCCCGTCGGTGCTTCACATCCAGGCACCCCCCTTCCCTGCGGACACAGGACACTGGTCCTGGGGGTTGCCAGCGTACCTTGGAATTGGCCCAACAGGGCAGCTTCAATACAGAGAATTGACTGACTTCTCTTTGTGTGGACCCTTATTTATGGTATTTTGTGCCACTGCCCCTGGGATACGGAGTGACCGTGCACCCTTACACGAGTTCCCTCCACACACTGCATCCTCGATCCCTACTGAGTGCCAGCACCTTTACACTATTGTGCAGTCTATTTTGGAGTAGCCGCGATTGCTGGTGAGGTCTACTTTTCCAC
>JARBWK010000225.1:0-45409 GCA_030556195.1 Anolis apletophallus | reverse complement strand
GTCCTGAGCGTGCTCAGTGGGCGCCCACAGAACGTTCTGGCCCCTTCCTCCGTCCTTGGGAAACCAGTCCTGGCCAGTTCCTGCTTCGGGCAGGCTTGGCTGGGTCAGGGTGAGGCCCCATCTTGCCCAGAGAAGGCGGTTGTTGAGGCCAATTTGAAAGACAGTTTAGAATCTGAGGTAAAAAGCAGGAAAGAGGCCGAGGGGCAGCTGAGGGGGCAAGCCAGGGGGAAGCCATTTTGTGTCCAGTTCTTACTGTTGTGGTCTGTCTGGAAGGTGACAGGACACATTATTATTATTATTATTATTCTTATTCTTATTCTGGCCAACGGGGGCCCTCCCTCATCAAAATTAGGCTAGCCTGGGTGTCTTTGACGTCCAGGGAACCCTGAGCCTTGCCCTGCTCTGGGAGGGACGTCCTTGTCTCTGGGGGTCTGTGTGTGGCTGCACGCCTGTGTCAAGCCCTCCATGTCTCCTCCCGGCAGGTGTGCCTGAGTCCAGACTTGGCCGGCAGAGTCTCCAGGCATCACACGGAGAGAAGGCAGCCCCCTGAATTCCTCCTCTGCGGAAGAAGGCGCCAGAAAGATGCCTCCAGAACAGGTTAACAAAGTCTCTTCCTTCCTTCCTTCCTTCCTTCCTTCCTTCCTTCCTTCCTTCCTTCCTTCCTTCCTTCCTTCCTTCGTATCGTTTCTCTCTCCTTCCTTTTTTCTTTCTTTCCTTCCTTCTTTCCTTCCTTCCTTCCTTCCGTCCTTCTTTCTTTCCTTTCTTTCTTTCCATCCTTTCATTCCCTCTTCCCTCTATCTTTCTATCTATCCTTCTTTCTTTTCTTTCTTTCCTTTCCTTCCTTCCTTCCTTTCCTTTCCCTTCCTTTCCTTCTTCCCTTCTTTCTTTTCTTTCTTTCCTTCTTTTCCTTCCTTCCCCTTCCTTTCTTCCTTCCTTCCTTTACTTTCCTTTACTTCCTTCCTTTTTCCTTCCTTCCTTCCTTCCTTCCTTCCCTTCCCTTCCTTCCTTCCTTCCTTCCTTCATTCTTCCCTCCCTTGCTCCCTTCTTCTCTTCTTTCCTTTCTTGCCTTCCACCTTCCTTTCACCCAACCTTCCTTCATTCTAAACTTCCTCCCTCCCTTCTTCTCTTCCTTCCTTCTTCTCTTCCTTCTTTCCTTTCATCTTTCCTTCTTTCTCTTTCTTTCTTTCCTTCCTTTTCTTCATTTTTCTCTTCCTTCCTTCCATCCTTCTTTCCTTTCTTTCTCCCTCCCTTCCTTCTTCTCTTCCTTCTTTTTTCCTTTTCTTTCCTTCCTTTCTGTCTTTCTATCCTTCTTTGTTCTCTTCTTTCTTTCTCTCCTCCCTTTCTTCCCTTCCCTTCCTTCTTTCCTTTCTTCCCTTCTTTTCTGTCATCCTTCTTCTCTTCCTTCTTTCCTTTCTTCCCTTCTTCTCTGTCATCCTTCTTCTCTTCCTTCTTTCCTTTAATCTTTACTTCTTTCTGTCTTTCCTTATTTTCCTTCTTTCTTTCCTTCCTTGCCTTCTTTCTTTTTTCTTTCTTCCTTTCTTTCTTTCTCCCTCTCCCCTCCCTCCCTCCCTCCCTTTCTTCCTTTCTTTCTTTTCCTATTTTTATTTCTTTCCTTCCATCTTTCCTTCTTTGCTTTCTTCCCTTCTTCCCTCCCTCCCTTCTTCCTTCCTTCCTTCTTTCTTACCTTCCTTCCTTCCCTTTCCTTCTCTCCTTCTTTCCCTTCCTACCTGAGTTCCTTCCTTTCCCTTTTTCCTGTCCCTCTTGCCTTCCTTCCTTCTTGCTTTGCTTACCCTCCTTTCTTTTTCCTTTCTTCCATCCTAAAACTCTTCTTGTGTGGCTTCTAACTGGGTTCGTCCGATAAGTTTCTTTTTGTATTTTTCCCAAAATTTAAATATAGTCGAGCTTATGAAATGGTTCCCATTTTCTTCCCTTCCTTGACTCCCTCCTGCCATAGGGACGAGTGCCAGCCGCATCTCGAGTCTCTTCCTTCCAAACTGAGAATTTTTCCATTTTCCAGTTTCACCCGTTCTTTCATCCACATTAGTGAGCGTGCCTCGAAGTATGATTTCAATTCCTCCTCTTTTCCTTTCGTCTATCGTATTATTAAAATTTATTCTCGTTTTTTTCTTTTGCCAGAGATATTTCATGATGTCTCGATTCCACTCTTTTAAGATTTTCTGATTCCTAATTGTTGGTAAATTTTGGAATAAAAATACCATTTTCAGTAATATATTCATTTTCTACACTCGCTATTCTTCCTAATAGACTTTATATTTTTCCAATTTTCTAAATCTTTCTTAATTTCTTTCTATTTTTCAATGTAGTTATTTTGTTCTAGATGAAGATTTTTTGATGTTAAAATAATCCCTAAATATTTTCATTTTTTTAACAATTTGTATTTTCCCAATTTCTTCTATCTTCTTTTGTTCTTTATTCTGTATGCTTTTTGTTAATGCTTCCGTCTTCTCCATATTAATTAAAAAACCCAAAACCACACCAAATTTCTGTATTACATCTATCCATTTTCCTAAATTTTCCATAGGTTTTTCTATAATAATACAAATTAGATCGTCAGCAAACGCTCTTAATTTGCAATCCTGGCCTTGAATCCTTTTCCCTTCAGATCTTGGTCTTCCCTTATTTCACCCAGAAGTACTTCCAATGTTAGAAGAAATATCAAGGGAGACAATGGGCGTCCCTCTCTCGTTCCCTTCTGTGTTTCTATCCTTTCCGATTCTTGTCCATTAATCCAAATTTTAGCTTCTTGATTTTCGTATATAGCATTTATTATATTCTGTAAGTAGCAACCAAAATCCATTTCTTTGATCAATAGTTTGAAAAATTCCGATTAAGATTATCTATTGTTTTTTTCAGCATCTAAAGCCAATGACATAACTTTTTTATTTTTAATTTCATAATACTCAATTAGGTTGACAATTGTTCTGACGTTTTGTCTCTGGTGTCTGTTGGGTAAGAAGCCCCCTTGTTCTTCTTTTATATTCTTTTTTATATTTTTTTCTTTCTTTCTAAACTTTTTTCTTTTTCTTACTTTATTTCCCCCCTCTCTCCTTCTGTCCTTCCTTCTTTCCCGTCCTTCCTTCCTTAGTTCCTTCTTTCCTTCTTTCTTCCTTTCCTTCCATCCTTTCTTTCCTTTCTTCCTTCCATTCCTTCTTTTCTTCCTTTCTTCGTTCTTCCTTTCCTTCCTTCTTTCCTTCCCTCCCTCCTTCCTTTCATTCTTTCTTTCCTTCATTCTTTTTATTACTTTCTAACTTTCTCACTCTCTCCTTCTGTCCTTCTTTCTTTTTCTTCCTTCTTTTTTTCCTTCCTTCCTTCCTTCCTTCCTTCCTTCCTTCCTTCCTTCCTTCCTACCTTCCTTCCTTCCTTCCTTGGGAGGGGTCTGCAGAAGGGGCCACCCACAGTTCCTCCCAAGGGCAGAAGGGCTGGAAAGACCCCTTTGGAGGAAGGAAGGAAGGAAGGAAGGAAGGAAGGAGGCCCTGACTGGGAGAGCTGGTGTTTTCCGCTCCATGGAAGGCAGTCCTTGCCAAGGATGGAGTTTGTGGTTGCCTTCCCTTCACGTCAAGGGTGGGAAGAGTCTCTTTCCGTGAAAGGCCTTGACTGTCTAGGCTGCAAATCCCACCCTCGGCCCCAGAGTCCTGCCCATGCGTAATGCAGATGGGGAAGACCTATGGGGAAGAGCCCCCACATGCCACATGAAGTCTCCTTTCATGTATGACATCTAGTTCCTCAGGACTCCAGATTGAACTCTGGTCTCTTCCCTCATGTACTCCTCCTCAAACAGAAATGGGAGAAGAGTCACACATGTCCCGCTCTTGCCTGGCTTCTGGAGCAACCCAGTCGCTCTTTGGGAGGCACCAAAGTTCCCCTCCAGGTTTGAGAAGCCGTTCTCTGAGTGGCATCTATTTTCCGTTGCAGGTGACCTTGACCTTCAAAGACGTGGCCGTCTACTTCACAGAGGAGGAGTGGAGGTTACTAGACAAGAAGCAAAGGGCCTTGTATGAGGAGGTCATGATGGACACCTACGAGCACGTGACCTTCCTGCGTAAGGACCTTCCAAACACCCCCTTTCCTGTGGAGATTCAGGGCCCTTTCCATTCCTCGGCCAGGGTGCGAGGAGACTCCTTTCATGTCCTCTTAAGCCCAGGCCCTTGTTTCCCAGTAACATCAAGGGGTTCCCCTTAGCAACTGGGAGCCATTCTCAACCAGTCCTTCTCTGGGTCTGGAAGGTGCCTCTGGGAAGGCCCACAAGAGTCCAGAAAGCAATGGCTTCCCAGGCAGCGCTGGGCTCTCGGGTCCACTCATGTGTCCTTCAGAGTAACCACAACCCCTTCACACTGGTCCTGTGGTTTGGCCTAAGTGCATGCCCATGTTTGTGGATGGGTATACTCTGGGAAGGATGAGCATATGCGCACAGAGAGGCAGAAGTGGGGCCCTGAGAGGAGAGTGTCCCCGCTTGTCATCCCAAGAGCAAGGCCACAACTGCCCAAGGTTACCAGCCCAGCTCCCCTCTTCTCACCCCCCTCAACCAATCACCACCCCATTGGCCTGCAGACCCGTCCTGCCCGTTTCCAGTTTTGAGAAGCCTATTGCGTGGCCTGCTTCTTCTGCCGCTTTGCCGTAGTCCCTCCCCCTCTGTCCTCTGCAGGCCTGACTACTCTCCACTTCTCCCTCCGTTCCCGTTTCCCCAAAAGGTTCTTCCTCCCTGAAAGTTGGGACTCACGCTTGTCTCTCCTTGTCCTTCTTTATAGGAGAGAACTGGTGGGCCACAAGAGCAAGCGTGAAGGGCAGGAGCCATCTTGGGCGCAAGCTGCATCTTGCCAGACATCTCCAAACCCACAAGTGTCAGCACTGTGAGAAATGCTTTGCTCATAAGGGAACCCTCAACCGTCACTTGAGAGTCCACACAGGAGAGAAACCCTTCAAATGCCAGCACTGTGGGAAATGCTTTGCTCGGAAGGGAATCCTGAAGCATCACTTAAGAGTCCATAATGGAGAGAAACCCTTCGAATGCCAGCACTGTGGGAAATGCTTTGCTCGGAAGGGAATCCTGAAGCATCACTTAAGAGTCCATAATGGAGAGAAACCCTTCGAATGCCAGCACTGTGGGAAATGCTTTGCTCAGAAGCCAGGCCTGAATTATCACCTGAGTGTCCATACAGGAGAGAAAGCCTTCGAATGCCAGCACTGTGGGAAATGCTTTGCTCAGAAGCCAGGCCTGAATTATCACCTGAGTGTCCATACAGGAGAGAAACCCTTCAAATGCCAGCACTGTGGGAAATGCTTTGCTCAGAAGCCAGGCCTGAATTATCACCTGAGTGTCCATACAGGAGAGAAACCCTTCAAATGCCAGCACTGTGGGAAATGCTTTGCTCAGAAGCCAGGCCTGAAGTTTCACCTGAGAGTCCACACAGGAGAGAAACCCTACAAATGCCAGCACTGTGGGAAAGGCTTTGCACATAAGGGAAACCTTAACCGTCACGTGAGAGTCCACACAGGAGGGAAACCCTAGAAATGCCAGCACTGTGGACAAGGCTGTGTTTGGAAGGCAGGCCTTGAGCGTCGCCTGGGAGTCAACACAGGAGAGAAGTCCTCACGGGGCCAGCGGTGCTTTGCGCATGGTTCATCTCTTGGAGGCATCGGGATGTTCTCACTGAAGAGGAAGTGGAGTTATGTAGTCGCTTTTCATAAAGAGTAACTGTATGTTTCATTTAGTTCAATAATTAGTTTTAAGGAAATAATATTGTATTGTCTCTCAAGTTTGTTTCACAGTAATGTGATAATTATTTTTGGTGCTGTTTTGCTGCAAGGCACATGTTTTAGAGTGTTTTGCACATGTTTTCATTGAATAAAACTTTGAATTATCCGAAGCCTTTTGTGTTCTTTGCTGCCCATCCAACTCCTCTGAAATGAGATTGAACTGGAGATAGAAGGCGGAGAGAGTTTTCAGGTCCACAAATAGAAGAGTTGGCTACAGAAAAGAGACAAGAGATGTGATTATTTACCTTGTCAAGAAAAATTTTAAAGATGAGATTTTGCAAAATAATAAAATGGACGTATGACGGAAAACAGACGATAATACAGAAAGACACCCCACGTCATACACTGCCAAAAAGAAGGGATCACTGTTACTTGACAGAGAAGCTAAGGAAGGAAAACACATACCGTGTTTCCCCGAAAGTATGACACCCCCGATTGTAAGACGTATCGGGGGTGTCAGGGGGGTCGGCTAATGTAAGCCGTACCCCGAATGTAAGCCGTACCCCCGGCCGCCGCGTCACTCAGTCCCGCCTCCTCGGTCCCGCCTCCTCCGCCGCCTCCTCCTCCTCCGCTTCCCCCCGCCGCCGCTTGCCTCCGCCGCTGCTGCTTGCCGCCGCCGCCTCCCCGCCGCCGCCTCCCCCGCCGCCACTTGCCGCTGCCGCCGCCTCCCTCCGCCTCGGTGCCGCCTCCCCCGCCGCCGCCTCCCCGCCGCCACTTGCCTCCGCCGCCGCTTGCCTCCGCCGCCGCCTCCCCCGCCGCCGCCTCCCCCGCCGCCACTTGCCGCTGCCGCCGCCTCCCTCCGCCTCCGGTGCCGCCTCCCCCGCCGCCGCCCCCCCCCGCCACCTGCCTCCGCCCGCTTGCCTCCGCCGCCGCTTGCCTCCGCCGCCGCTTGCCTCCGCCGCCGCTTGCCTCCGCCGCCCTCTTGCCAAGGCCTGCATGGGCAGAAGGCCTGGAGCGCGTCCGCGCGGGCTGCGCAGCGCGTCTGCGTCAGCGCGCGCCTGCGTCAGACGTGCTCAGTACCTTCGCCCATGCGCAGACATTCGCGCATGGGCAGAAGGCCTGGAGTGCGCCTGGCGCAGCCGCGCCTGGCGCAACCGTGGGGCCGCTATGCAGGCCTTGCCAAGCGGCGGCGGAGGCAAGCGGCGGCGGAGGCAAGCGGCGGCGGAGGCAAACGGCGGCGGAGGCAAGCGGCGGCGGAGGCAAGCGGCACCGAGGCAAGCGGCACCGAGGCAAGCGGCACCGAGGCGGAGGGAGGCGGCGGCAGCGGCAAGTGGCGGCGGGGGAGGCGGCGGCGGGGGGGGAGGCGGCACCGAGGCGGAGGGAGGCGGCGGCAGCGGCAAGTGGCGGCGGGGGTACTGGAGGCGGAGGAGGAGGCAAGCGGCGGGCGGAGGAGGCGGAGGAGGGGCGGCCAAGGGAAAGGCTTACTTTCGGGGTACGGTAATGTAAGCCGTACCCCGAAAGTAAGCCGTAGGGGGGATTTGGGGGTTCAAAAGAAAGTAAGACGCTGTCTTACTTTCGGGGAAACACGGTAGATGCGGAAAATTGGAAGGATTTTCATTTTATTTTAATAAAAGATGATTCAGGATTATTACTCTGCAACAGAGAGGCTGAAAGAGGCAGTGGTCCATCCATTACTGAAAAAGCCAAATTTAGAGCCTTCGGTTCCCTCCAAGTATGGCCGGGTTTCGAATCTTTCGTTCCTGGGCAAGGTGGTTGAGAGGGCGGAAACAGACCAGCTCCAGAAATTCTCAGATGACACAGCCTGGCTGGACCCTTAACAGTCCGGCTTCCAGTCAGGACATGGGACCGAGACTGTGCTGGTCGCCATCTCGGATCAACTCTGACGCCAGCTGGATCGAGGCGGATTGGCGCTGCTTGTATTATAAGATCCTACAGCTGCCTTTGATACGGTTGATTACGATCTTTTGACCCACCGCCTGGCCGCTTCTGGGGTTCAAGGGTCTGCCCTTAACTGGGTGGGCTTTTTTCTCCGGAACCGTTGGCAACGAGTGGAATGGGATGGGATGGCCTCTGAGAAATCACCACTTATGTGTGGGGTCCCTCAGGGGCCATTTTATCTCCATTGTTATTTAACATCCATATGTGACCACTCGCTCAGCTGATTCGGAGTTATGGGCTGGAGTGTTACCCGTATGCTGATGACACCCAGCTCCTTCTGCGGATGGATGGCCGACCGGACTTGGTTCCCAATAATTACACTTCCTGTCTTGAGGCCGTAACTCTTGGCTGCGTTCCAGTAGACTGAGGGTGAATCCGGCAAAGACGGAGATCTTGTGGCTGGGTCGCCCTGGGTTGGATGATATCCGGTTGCCTACCTTAGACGGTGAGCCTCTTCTTCCATCTACCCCCGTCAAAAGCCTTGGTGTCATTTTTGACCCGTTACTGACAATGGAGGCCCAGGTCTCCGCTGTCAGCAAGTCGGCCTTTTTCCATCTCCGGCAGACTAGGCGGCTGGCGCCTTCCCAATCCGGGGATGATCTCACCACAGTGGTTCATGTTACGGTAACGCCAAGAATTGACCATTGTGATGCCCTTCATGTTGGCCTTCCCTTGTCGGTGACCTGGAGACTTCGACTGGTGCAGAATGCGGCGGCCAGACTCCTCACGGGAACCCCCGTGAGGAACAATATAACACCTGCTCTATACCGATTGCACTGGCTTCCGATCGAGTTCCGGATTACCCACAAGGTGCTGGTATTAACCATCAAGGCCTTGTACAGCCAGGGGTCGGCCTACCTATGGGAACGCCTCTCTCCCTGCCGACCCTGGAGATCACCACGCTCAGACCATCAGAACTTATTACAGATCCCTGGCCCTAAGGAAGCCCATCTGACATCAACCCTTCGTAGAGGTTTTTCGGCGATCGCCCCATCACTCTGGAACGCCCTCCCTCCCGACATCAAAGCTACCCGTGGTTCAAAAGATTTTCGCACGGCTTGTAAAACGTGGCTGTTTGAGAGGGCGTTCAGCTGAGAAACTGTTTAGATGGTTTAAATTGTTTAGATGTTTTAGATATTTAGCTGAGTGTTTTATTGTAAATCGGCCAGAGCCACCTGGGATGGGCCATTAATTCAATTAAATTCAATGTATTATTTGATGAGTCTCCCTCCACCGGAGCGCTCTGGGCAACTTACAGATAGAAAACGAACTTATACATCAATACAGTTGAAATGGTTACACATGAAATGCTTTGCCAAGGAGCCATGATTTGAGTGTTCGCATGAATGACTGTAGGTCAGGCATGGCTCTTACACCTGGTGGTAAAGAGTTCCACAGGGAAGGGGCAGATATGGAGAAGGCCCTACTACGCCTTGTGGGTTCAAGGCGTACCTCTCTGGGACCCGGGATGGAGGGGAGGTTCTCTTGGGCTCAAAATAAATGAAATAAATAAATAAACAAGCAAAATAATAATGTGATAATGCTAAACACAGGTTGAAAGAAGAGGAACTGGAAGGAGCGAGTGGCAGGAGCGAACAAATGTGTGGGTTGCCCCACGTGTTACGTCATTTGAGCTCTACAAGAATCCTAAGTTTGGGGCCTGGCATGTCAAGCTCCCAAAGAGCCCAATAAGACACCGAGGAGATGATGAAGGCAAAGAACAGAGGTGCTTATTCCCCTTGGCCAAAGTGGATGTCAGCAGAGGCTGCTCTCCAGAAACTGACAGTGGTTCAACACAAAGAGATTTGGCTGAGCCTGATGTTGATGGTCCAGACTGAGGGTGGCGAGGGTCCGCTCACGGACAGGGGCTGGAGCACTCTCCGTTGTGGCTGGGAATGGGCTGGAAAGTGTGGGGGGAAATTTAACACACTCTCATTGCTTGATTTGAAGTTTCGAAACTGCCTTTGGTCTGCCCATGGAAGGGGGGCGGGTGGAAGGAATGCGGCTGAGCTGGAGTTAATGGGATTTATAGACATGGGTTTGGGCTGGTCGCACAGTGGGCGCATGTGGGATTTGAGGCACGAATGGAAGGCGAAAGGGAGAAATGTGTCAGGAGGAAGGAGCATCACGCCAACCCATGGGTTTATCCTCCTGAGAAAAAAAGGGAGGCTGCTGAGGAGGAGGAGGAGCGTGGGGTCCCTCCTGCAAAGAGCCCCCCCCCCCAGTGCCCCGGATGAGGTCTGTGTCTTGTGGGGCTCTGGTTTCTCCCCCTGGATGTCAGGGATCTGCAGGACTGCTCAGCACACTCCTGGTGTTTGTGAAGGTGCTCTTGAGAAGAAAATAGACCACATCTTGGAGATAAGACACACAATTGTTATTGTGTTATGTTTCTGTATTGTGTTTATTTATGCCACGCTTTTTCTCTCCACAAAGGAGACTCAGAACACAATCCCTCGGAGAGGCCCTGGTTTCGTGGCCAAAAGGAAGGAGAAGCGCTCCAGGTTGAGACCCAGCCCTCCGGATCCAGACTCCCGAGAGCCTTGGGATTGGCGCTTGGACAGAGTTGGTCTGGGGACCCTCCTCAGGGATGTTGTGGCTGCACGGCCTGGATGTACGGTTGCTCAGAAGAAGGAGAAGACGGAGATGGAGAGAGAGGAGAAGAAGCAGAAGGAGAGGGAGAAGGAGAAAGAAGAGAAGAAGGTGGAGAGTGAGGGAGAGGGGAGACGGAGGAGGAGAAGAAGAGGCAGAGGGGAGAGGGAGACGGAGGAGAAGAAGGGAGAGGAGGCGAAGAAGTAGAAGAAGAGGGGAGTGGGAGGAAAAGAAGGAGCGGGGAGGGGGAGGAGCAGGAGAGGGATTTGAGAGAAGGAGAGGGAAGAGAAGAGAAGAAGGAGAGGAAGAGAGAGAGCGAGAGGGGAGAGGGGATGGGGAGTAGGAGAAGGAGATTGAGAGAGGAGAGGAAGGAGGAGGTGAGGGGAGAGGGAAGAGAAGGAGGAGAAGGAGAAGAATAGGGATAGGGGAGAGGGAAGAGAAGATGGAGAAGGAGTAATAGAAGGAGTAGGACGCAGGGAGGATGAATGTGTGGCACCCAGGTTACCACAGGATGGGTTTGCCCTTGAGAGCCAGAAGGGAGAGAAGGGGGTCTTCAGGCCGGCCTTCCAGTTGGGGTTCCAGATGGGGAGCCTTGCTCTGAGGAGGAAGGGGACACGGTCACCTCTTCGGGGAATGCCTGAGGCAGCCATGGCCTGCTCTCGTGTCCTCTGGGAGGAGCTGGCCGCACATTTGACAGGGGAACAGAAGATGTTTGCGGAGATGCCCACTGGTCTGGCAGCCATGAGGCGACTGTCCATCAGTTTAGCAGCAGATATAGCCCTGGCGAGATAGGAAGCAACCAATTGAATTTCCTCTGAATTTCCCCAAATAAACTCTCACCAAGTTGAAGAAACGCCACCGAGTTGTGTATTTCGTTCCATCTGGAGCGGATGTCAAACTGGCATCATTTGCCCAAAAGCCCGAGTGGGCTTTCTTGGCCGCCTTCACTGCTGCGTCGGTCAAGGCCTTCCCCTGACATTATGACCAGTCGTGCTTGACTCCGGGGGTTGGTGCTCATCTCCATTTCGAAGCCAAGGAGCCCGGCGTTGTCCTTAGACTCCTCCAAGGTCATGTGGCCAGCATGACTGCATGGAGAACAGTTTACTTCCCACCATTGCTACTTGTTTTCTGTTATTTTAACTGTATTGTATGTACTGTACATTGTTTTTTGGCTGTTGTAAACCACACCAAGCCTTTGGGGAGTGGCGGTATACAAGTCAGAATACTAAATAAGTAAGTAAATAAATAAAATAAATAAATGGGAGATGTTGACTCTAAGCTGGAATGTGCCCAGGGGAGGGTGACTAAAATGATCAAGGGCCTGGAGAACAAACCCCATGAGGAGCGGCTGAAAGAGCTGGGCATGTTTAGCCTGAAGAAGAGAAGGCTGAGAAGAGTCATGATGAGGGCCACGTATCAATATGTGAGGGGAAGTCAGTCCTAGGGAGGAGGGAGCAAGCTTCCTTTCTGCTGCCCTGGAGACTAGGACGCAATGGAGACATGGCTTCATAGTACAGGAAAGGAAGGAGATTCCACTTGAACACGAGGAAGAACTTCCTGACTGGGAGAGCCGTTCAGCAGTGGAACTCTCTGCCCCAGTGTGGTGGAGTGAGGCTCCTTCTTTGGAGAATTTTAAACAGAGGCTGTGTGGCCATCTGTCGGGGGTGCTTTGAATGCAACTTTCCTGCTTCTTGGCAGAAAGGGGCTGGACTGGATGGCCCATGAGGTCTCGTCCAACTCTAGGATTCTAGGATTCTATGGGCCACAGAAACACACAAATACACACACACACACATATGCGTGAACACACACATATAGACAAATATATAGACACAGAAAACACATATACACAGACTGGGCCACAGCACGTCAGGGGACAGCTAGTAGCAGTTGTAAAATCTTATAGATCCACGAGGCCTTCAAGATGGCCGCGTAGACTCCTCTAATCCTCCCTCCCGAGGACTTTGTATTGACTCCGTCCTGGTTGAGTCACACCTGGCTGAGGAAAGAAAGAGGCCGAGGGGCAGCTGAGGGAGGGAGCGAGCCAGGTGGAAGCCATTTTGTGTCCACTTCTGCCAGTCCTGAGCGTGCTCAGTGGGCGCCCACAGAAGGTTCCGGCGCCTTCCTCCGTCCTTGGGAAAGCACGGCTGGCCAGTTCCTGCTTGGGCAAGGCTTGGCTGGGCCAGGGTGAGGCCCCATCTTGCCCGGAGAAGGCGGTTGTTGAGGCCAATGTGAAACCTGGAGGCCAAAGGGTGATATGGACGTGTGGAAGGGCCCTGGGTTACCTGAGTCCACACTGCCATATAACCCAGTTCAAAGACATTGTATAGTATTGCTATTGTTATTGTTTTTATTACAGACCTATAGATATGATTATAGGCATATACATATTATTATAGACACAAATATTGTTATTAAAGGCATATAGGTATTATTATTATTATTATAGATGCTATTTATTTATTATCAAAAGCATTGCATAAAAGTGATAAAAATTAGAAGGAACACAGGGCTAAATATCTTTCGAGCAAAAACGGGCAACAGATGTATGAATATTATTATAGACCTACAGATATTATTATAGGAATATACATATTATTATTATTATAGATATTATATAGCTACTAGCTATACCCGGCACGCGTTGCTGTGCCCTATTTAGGAGATGCGAGAAAGTCTGAGTATGTAAGGGTTGGAATTGATGTTACTTATGTTCTTTGTGGGGTCACGGCTGTGTCGTTGTGGGTTGTTCTGGTGGGTGGGATGTTGAAGTCCTATGGAGTTGTCGGTGTGTGGTGTTGTGTTTGTCCTTGAGCCTTGTTTATGGTGATGGCAAAAGCTAGTGTAGTGCAGTGTCTTTCTGTTCTGGCGTTTGTTCTGCCCTTTTTGTGTGATGTATGTAGCGTTGCGAGTGTGTCGTCCGATGCTGTTCTTTTTAGGAGGCATGGCTTGTCTTTTGGGTCAGCTTATGCCTGTGTGGAAGGAAGGAATGGCATACAAATGGGTTGAGCAGTAGATGCAAGGTTGTGTTATGTGCGTATTGTGTTGTGTGTAGGTATTACTTTTGTGTTATTCTGGGGGTATGTGTTTGTCAGTGGTGCCTGTGTCCCTGGTGCCCTATTTGTCTCCCTCCTAGATCTTGGCCGTGGCAGTTTAACCCTCAACTGAAATCACTCAGCATTCTAAGTGGCTTTGCCCACCGTTACTATGGTAACTGATGTTGGCTAATGGGTTTCGCTGGCTGCTGCAGAGGATGCTGGGAAATGTAGTGTTATTTTTACTAGTTGTTTTGAGGGCGTTTTAGGGTTTGGGGGAAAGTTTCTTTGCTACAAACGTACCTTGCTTGAGGCCTATTTCTGTTGGCAAGTTTTGTGTTTCTGCGTTGTAAGGTTTCTCTGTTTGAGGTAGTCTTCACATGACGGCTCTTCCTTTATATATATAGATTATTATAGATGTATATTATATAGCGTTGCTGTGCCCTATTTAGGAGATGCGAGAAAGTCTGAGTATGTAAGGGTTGGAAATGATGTGACTTACCGTCTTGGTGAGGTCATGGCTGTGTCGTTGTGGGTTGTTCTTTTGGGTGGGATGTTGAAGTCTTGTGGAGTTGTGTGTGTTGTGTGTGAGTTATGTAGTGGGTCTGTAGAGGTAGGCCTCGCGAGTTGTGTGGCTGTGTTGTTGTGGGTGTGGTGTTTGTAAATTGGAGGATTGGTGGTGTGTGTTTGGGATGGTGGTTGGAGAAGAGTGTGTGATGTTGAGTGTGTAGTTTGTTGTTGTGGTAGTGTGGTGTGGATGTACGGTGTGTATGTGGGGTGTGTTAGTTGGTTGTACTGTGCAGGTTTCTGTGTAGCAGTGGTATGTATGCGTTGTGTGTGTTGTGTGTGAGTTGTGTAGTGGGTCTGTAGAGATAGGCATCACGAGTTGTGTGGCTGTCATGTTGTGGGGGTGGTGTTTGTAAAGTGGAGGATTGGTGGTGTGTGTTTGGGATGGTGGTTGGAGAAGAGTGTGTGGTGTTGACTGTAGTTTGTTGTTGTGGTGTGGATATACGGTGTGTATGTGGGGTGTATTAGTTGGTTGTACTGTGGTGTTTTCTTTTTAGCATTGGTATGTATGTGTTGTGTGTGTTGTGTGTCTGTTGTGTTGTGGGTCTCTGGAGGTAAGTCTCGCGAGTTGTGTGGTTGTCATGTTGTGGGTTTGGTGGTTGTTATATGTGTGTATTTTGTTGTGGGTGTCTTTGCCAGGCCCGAAGGGCAGCGGCAAGGCGGCAGCAGCGACCCCGCTTCTTCTCTCTTCACACTCTGCCATCCGGAGGGCAGCAGCAGCGAGGCCTGCGCCCCCACGCCTCGTCCTTCTTCACCCTCCGTCCTTCGGAGGGCAGGCTCAGCGGCACGGAAGCTTCTCTCCCCAGCGGAGAGAAGCTTCCCGCAGCACCCAGGAGCCCTCCGTGTGGCAGCCGCTGCTCCGTGGCGGCCGTCATCTTTCCTGGCGTCACTTCCGGCCAGGAGGGGGCGCCAGTTTCCTTCCGGACCCTGCCGTACTGACTTCCTTCAGACTTCCTTCAGAGCCATTTTTTGTAGTTTTTGGGGTTTTCCCCTGTTTCCAGTGTTGCCCGGAGAGCCCCAGAAGTTCCGGCAGCTGCGAGGCTGCGGGTCCCCGCGGAGGAGGAGGAAAGGCTACGATCCTACCCCCTCGCTGCTCTTTCCTCCTCCTCTGCCTTGTCCTCCTCCTCCTTGCCGGCTCCGTTGCCAGCAGGGACTTTCTCGGTCCGGCGGGTTATCTCCCGATCCCGGCAGAGGCGGGAGGGAAGCTGCCCTTTTCCCGGGCACGTATTACTCCTTCTCTGGCCGCCCTCCTTCCTTCAATCAAGGGAGGAGGGCGGGGCGAGGAGGAGAAAGAGGTGCCCGGAAAAAGGGCAGCTTCCCTCCCGCCCCCACCGGGATCGGGCGAGAAGCGGCTGTAAAGTGCCGAAGGAGGGCGAGGAGGCGGCGGGATGGCGGAGGAATTGGTGAGCGAGTGCCCTCAGCGAGCGAGTGCTGAGGGCGAGGGGCTGGGGTTGTGGGGTGTTCTGATTGTGCCGCCGGCATTGTTAATCAGGTCTTTCCCCCTCCCCTCCCCTCGCGGGGGAAGGAGGCCATTTCATTCACCAAGCGCCGCTATGGTTGGTGTCAATGGCGGTTTTGGGGGGGTCGTGTTTAGGGGTCTGGCGAGGTATCTAGGGCGGGTTTTTTGTGCCCTATAGGTACCTCATTGTATGTAGGAATGTGTTTGGGGGGTTTCGTGGTTCTGGGGCTTATAGTTTTCCTGTCTATAAGCGTCAACGCACGGACACTCTCTTTTATATATATATAAGATAGATATTATTATAGACAGATATTATAGGCATATAGGTATTAGTATTTTCCTCCCCTCGTGTGTGTGTGTGTGGGGGGGGGTTGAGTTCTTTCCAACTAATTATTTTTGGGGGTTTTTTGAGTGAAGGACATACATTGGTTTAGTTGGTGTCTTGTGTCCAAATTTGGTGTCCATTTGCCCTGTGGTTTTTGAATTATGTTAATCCCACAAACGAACATTACATTTTTATTTAGAGAGAGTATTAGCATTAGCATTAAGGGGCCTCACCTCTCAGGTCAGAGCTTAGAAAAGTGACAACCACTCCCAGAATCCCCAACCAAAGGATCAAGGGCCTGGAGAATAACCCCTATGAGGATCGGCTTAAAGAGCGGGACATGTTTAGCCTGAAGAGAAGGCTAAGAGGAGACATGATGAGGGGAAGTCAGTCCTAGGGAGGAGGAAGCAAGCTGTTGCTACTATGAGTTTACAACATACTTTTCTTAAGTTTTGGAAATGATCAGGGCTGTTTCTGCTGCAGCTGATACAGTTAATTAGTGGGATAATTGAGCATATTGTTATCTTGAAGCCTCCAAAGGACCCGGCTTCAAGGCCGTGGGCAGCCAGTAGGCTTGGGTTAGAATCCTAAAATCGCAATTCTAAAATCAAAGGGGGGGGGGGATTATTTTTTTAATTAGTATATTAAAGACTTACAAATTTTTTTGCAAAAGTGCTAAAATGTAACTTAAGTACTAACGAAATTCTAAAGTGGTTCTAAAGTAGGAAAAGCAGGGAAACAGTTAAAAATCAAGGGGAACAGTCCCCTTCACCTCTGCAGTGCAATTAAGTGGAGCTGTACATGTATAACATAAATATAAGAGGTAGTAGTAGCTACTAGCTCTCAGGACAATTGTGAAAGTGAAGTACGATTCACCCCCCCCCTATTTATTTCCCCTTTCCCTCCTTTCTTCCTTCTCTACCCTCTTCCTTCATTCCTTCCTTTGCTCTTTGCTTCCCCATCCCTTCTTTTCTCTTCTTCGCCCCTCTTTCCCCCACGCTCCGGCGCCCTCGCTCACCCCCTCGCCTCTCTCTAGCCTCGATCCATGGATCGAGGCTTGGGCGGCCCCTTTCCAGCTAAAATTAGCTGGAAAGGCTTGGGCGCTTATATTTTAGCTGAAAAGGGGCCTCTGCCTCTCTCTGGCCTCGATCCATGGATCGAGGCTAGAGAGAGGCGAGGGGTGAGCGAGGGCCCTTCCCGCTAAAATATAAGCCGACCCAGGCCGACCCAGGGGTTACGGGAGGCATCTGCCTCCCTTAACCCCTGCGAGTTCTCAATCGGAGGAATTTCCTCCTGTTTCCCAGGCTGTCCCTCCGCTTCTGAGGGACAGCCTGGGAAACAGGAGGAAATCCAGCTAAAATATAAGCCGACCCAGGCTTGGGCCGGCTTATATTTTAGTGGGAAAAAGGGGCCCGCGCCTCTCTGCCTTTCTCTAGCCTCGATCCATGGATCGAGGCTAGAGAGAGGCAGAGGGGGCGCGCCCCTTCCAGCTAAAATATAAGCCAACCCAAGCCTGGGTCGGCTTATATTTAGCGGGAAAGGGACCCTCGCTCACCCCCTCTGCCTCTCTCTAGCCTCGATCCATGGATCGAGGCTAGAGAAAATGGCAGAGAGGCGCGGCCCCTTTCCCACTAAAATATAAGCCGGCCCAAGCCTGGGTCGGCTTATATTTTAAGCCGCTTCTGAGGGACAGCCTGGGAAACAGGAGGAAATTACTCCGAATCAAGGCCCCGAGCTGCTTCCAAAGCGCGCTTTGGAAGCAGCCCGGGGCCGAGTTTACTACTGTTTCCCAGGCCTGGGTCGGGTTATTTCTTAGCGGGGAAGGGGCCGCCCGCACGGCAGCCCTTTCCCTGCTAAGATATAAGCCGACCCATCTTAGCGGGAAAGGGCCCTTCGCCTCTCTGCTCTCTCTCTAGCCCCGATGCATGGATCGAGGCTAGAGAGAGGCAGAGAGGGGCGCGCGCGAGGCCTTTCTCCTCCTCTCTCTCAGGCCTGTCATTGGCGAGAGAGGAGGAGGAGGCCCTCGCTCACCCCATCCATGTTTCTTTGCCTCTGATTGGCTAAAGGAAAGGTGGAGTGAAGGGGAGGGTATGTCCACCTGGTATCCATCAGCCAATGACAAAACACGCTTACTAAGGGCAAAGAAACCATACGAATGCTTTACGACCCAGATAAAAATGGCGCCCGAAGTGCCGTAAAGAAAGTCTACTTCCTGGTTCGCGACAGCGATACGTAAAACATCAAAAGTCCCATTACATACGAATCTCTAACGAATCCATTTAATTTCCGTTTCATTTTTCCCATGCCTAGCAGCCAGCCATGTTTCCTCACAAAGGGCAGAATGGCAGTTGGAAGGGTTGGCCTCAGCAGCCAGCCAGAGGCAGCAGCCAATCAGAGCCCTGGCCCCTGGCACTCTCAGCCAATCGGCTGCTGACACACCTCTCTCTCTCTCTCCAGCCAGCCCACCCTTTCGAATCCTCCCACTCTGGGCCCACCAGCCTCCCGGGCAGACCGTTTCCAGAGGTCCTCCAGCCCTGTGGAGGGGGGGGAGGGCGCCCTCAGCCTGAGCCTGGCCAGAGGAGGGCCGGTCCAGGGCAGGAGGAGTCCAGGCCCTTCCTCCACACCGCCACCTCCCTCCCTCCCTCCCAGGGTTCGTCCCAGGAGAGACCTTCGGACAGGGGATCTGGGCCAGGTGTGTTTGGTTCCCAGAGAGGCAGGAAGGAAGTGGTTGACACCTGGCTGAGGTAAAAAGGAGGGAAGAGGCCGAGGGGCAGCTGAGGGGGCAAGCCAGGGGGACGCCAGTCCTTCCTGTTGTGATCTGCCTGGAAGGTGACAGGAAACACTATTATTATTAGTAGTATTATTATTATTCTCCTGGCCAAGTGGGGCCCTCCCTCCAGGTGTTTGGGACTCCCACAATTCCTCATAGCCTCAGGATCAACAAGGCCTGGAAACTTTGGCTTCCTTGAACCAAACCCTCTCGTATTGATCTTGCCCGCTTTTCCGTCTGCCTACCATCGAGATCTTTTCGTATCATCTCACGAGGCGTCAAAATTAGGATAGCCTGGGTGACTTTGACGTCTAGGGAAACCTCTTGGAGTAATTTCATTGTCTCTTGGTGGTCTGAAGAAAACTTTATGAATGTGTGCCTGTGTAAAGCCCTCCATTTGTACTCACTGCAGGTGTGCATTCGTCCAAACTTCGTCTGCAGAGACTCCAGAGATACGGAGAAAAGGCAACCTACAGTAAAATCCACCATTGTGGAAGAAGTTCGAAGAAAGATGCCACTGGAACAGGTTAACAAAGTCCGTTTCTTCTTTCTTTCTTTCTTTCTTTCTTTCTTTCTTTCTTTCTTTCTTTCTTTCCTTCTTCTCTCTTATTCTGTCCTTACTTCCTTCTTTCTTTCCATTCATTCCTTTATTATTCTTTGAATCTATTTCAGTCTTTCCTTTGTTTCATTCTCTCCTTCCTTCTACCCTTCCTTCTTCTCTTCCTTCCCTTCCTTTCCTTCTTCCTTCCTTCCTTCATTTTTCTCTTCCATCCTTCCATTCGACAGGGCCCTTTGGAGAGGTCTGCAAAAGGGGCTGCCAACAGTTCCTCCCAAGGGCAGAAGGACTGGACTCCTGGGTTTGGGGCAGGGCTGGAAAGACCCCTTTGGAGGAAGGAAGGAAGGAAGGAAGGAAGGAAGGAAGGAAGGAAGGAAGGAAGGAAGGAAGGAAGGAGGCCCTGACTGGAAGAGCGGGTGTTTTCCGCTCCATGGAAGGCAATCCTTGCCAAGGATGGAGTTTGTGGTTGCCTTCCCTTCACGTCAAGGGTGGGAAGAGTCTCTTTCCGTGAAAGGCCTTGACTGTCTAGGCTACAAATCCCACCCTCGGCCCCAGAGTTCTGCCAATGCATAATGCAGATGGGGAGACCTATGGGGAAGAGCCCCCACACGCCACATGAAGTCTCCTTTCACGTATGACATCTAGTTCATCAGGACTCCAGGTTGAACTCTGGTCTCTTCCCTCATGTACTCCTCCTCAAAGGGAAATGGGAGAAGAGTCCAACACGTCCCGCTCTTGCCTGGCTTCTGGAGCAACCCAGTCGCTCTTTGGGAGGCACCAAAGTTCCCCTCCAGGTTTGAGAAGCCGTTCTCTGAGTGGCATCTCTTCTCTCTTGCAGGTGACCTTGACCTTCCAAGACGTGGCCATCTACTTCACGGAGGAGGAGTGGAGATTGCTGGGCAAGGAGCAAAGGGCCTTGTACGAGGAGGTCATGATGGAGACCCACGAGCACGTGACCTTCCTGCGTAAGGACCTTCCAAACACCCCCTTTCCTGTGGAGATTCAGGGCCCTTTCCATTCCTCGGCCAGGGTGCGATGAGACTCCTTTCATGTCCTCTTCAGCTCAGGCCCTTGTTTCCCAGGGACATCCAGGGGTTCCCCTTAGCAACTGGGAGCAATTCTCAACCAGTCCTTCTCTGGGTCTGGAAGGTGCCTCTGGGAAGGCCCACAAGAGTCCAGAAAGCAATGGCTTCCCAGGCAGCGCTGGGCTCTCAGGTCCTTTCGTGTGTCCTTCAGAGTAACTACAACCCCTTCACACTGGTCTTGTGGTTTGGCCTAAGTGCATGCCCATGTTTGTGGATGGATATACTCAGGGAAGGATGAGCATATGTGCACACAGAGGCAGAAATGGAGTCCGGAGAGGAGAGCGTCCCCGCTTGTCAGCCCAGCCCAGCTCCCCTCTTCTCGCCCCCCTCAACCAACCACCACCCCATTGGCCTGCAGACCCGTCCTTCCCGCTTCCAGTTTTGAGAAGCCTATTGGGTGGCCTGCTTCTTGTGCCGCTTTGCCGTAGTTCCTCCCCCTCAGTCCTCTGCAGGCCTGACTACTCTCCACTTCTCCCTCCGTTCCCGTTTCCCAAAAGGTTCTTCCTCCCTGAAAGTTGGGACTCACGCTTGTCTCTCCTTGTCCTTCTTTATAGGAGAGAACTGGTGGGCCACAAGAGCAAGCGTGAAGGGCAGGAGCCATCTTGGGCGCAAGCGGCATCTTGCCAGACATCTCCAAACCCACAAGTGTCAGCACTGTGGGAAACGCTTTGCTCATAAGGGACACCTTAACCGTCACCTGAGAGTCCACATCAGAGCGAAACCCTACAAGTGCCAGCACTGTGGGAAAGGCTTTGCTCAGAAGGGAAACCTTGAGATTCATATGAGAGTCCACACATAAGAGAAACCCTTCAAATGCCAGCGTGGGAAATGCTTTGCTCGGAAGGCATCCCTTGAGGATCACCTAGGACCCCATACAGGAAAGAAACCCTGGAAATGCCAACAATCGATATACAATCCATATAACTGACGCATATTCTGAATTAAATCCTGGGCAACCAAAAATTTAATATATTGTAGCACTTGTGGCTGTGGGAATCTATATTTGGGGGAGACAGGAACGAGAGTTCAGGAACATCGTTCCCGCTTTAGGACTAAGAATGACAATTCAATCCTATATGAACACTTCAAAGACCACCATTCATTTGATGACTTCATGGAAACTGTGTTACAGAGAATTGAGCCCACCCCCATATGGAAATCAAGAAAAGACTCTTGCAATTAGAGAAACAATGGATAATTAATTTAAAAAGTGAAACACCTTTCGGGTTAAATGATAAATTATCCATAAATGAGCTCCTCCTGTAACCTATCTGTAGCTATCCTTAAATTGTGTGTTGGTGAACCGTTCTTTGTCCGCTGAGTTGAATTAATTGAATTGAGTGGCTGCGTCCACACAGAATTATTTGCTGTTATAGACTTGGTATGTATAATCGACCATATTGCTGGTTAGCCCTCTATTTTGAGTCTATGTATATATGATTGTTATATTGTTGATGTCTGATATATATTATATAATATTTTTAGGAATGCTCTGGACCCTATGCACCTTACCTTGGGAACTTTGACGAAAGTGTCCAGGGTCCCGAAGAAGCCATTTATGGCCAAACGGTTTGGCGCTGTGATTTAATCAACCCGTCGACCCTGGTATACTGTGGGGAATATCATTTGATTTCATCATTTGGAATTACAATTCATTAATTGGAATTACAATAACGCCCGGCTCTGGGACCTTTTCGCTTACTGTTTACAGGATTACAACCAGAGGATTTCCGCGAAGATAGTCAATATAGACTGCGTTCTTTTGTGCAAAGATGTTATATCTGTGTTATATTTTGGATATACCAATCCCTTGAACATTGAATCACTAAATAAGAATATTTTGACTTGAAATTTGGACTCTTGGCTCCTTTTTGGTTTTGTTCTGCCAGGCTCAAGCAACTGGGGTGATGTTCTCCACAAACTAGAAAAGCACCCAACGGGGCAAAGAATAAGATAGTCCAAAATGATTTCGGTAATAGTAATCTTTTATAATCCAATCAAAATTAGGTTCAAGATATTCAAAATAAAGTGGAACGTACAGTGGATCCGTAAATTATTTCAATCAATAGATCTGTAGATCATATACATTCATATGTCACAATTCACGCCGCAAAAGAGCCCCCAAGAAAAATAATCTCCAAAAATCAATATCGGTATGATCCATATAGTAGAGCTCTCCGCCGGTTTAGGCAGGTCGACGGTCATCTAAAGAGGCCTTGCCGTTTCACTGCAATACTCGGCTTCCTTGGGACCTGTACGTTACAATCCACATAGGACAATTCCACTGGTCCGGAAAATCTAATAATAAAAGATATATAACATCTTAAAATCTAATTAGCAACATATCTCGCACATGAACGCCCGTCATGAGAACAAAATCACATAGGCTAAGACAAAAAAATTCCAATATATACCCAAAAATTATTCCATATTATCACAGTATCAGGTGGACGCAGCCACTCATTTCCAATCCTTGGACAACACAGAAGCAAATTAAGCAGGTATAAATCCACATTCATTCTACACAGGTGATGCTTAATCAGTAGTTCATTGATCGTTAAACGATCGTTTAACCCCAAAGGCGTTTCGGTCTGAAGGCTTGAAATCCAGAAGCATTCATGTTTAAGGAGTTGCTGTTTGATGTCCTGATGTGGGAGGGGAATGATTCTTTCAAGAACAAAGACCTTAAAATCATCATATCTGTGGAATCATTTAAAGTGCGAATACAAAATTGACGACTCATTCTGAGTTCTAAATCTGGAACGGTGTTCCTGCACCCTCGATCTCAATTGACGACTCGATTCCCCTATATAATATTTGGAACAATTGCATACAATACAATAAACAATATTTTGGGAGCCGCACGCAGGGCCGGATCTAGGTAATTTTAAATGGTAAGCGAACAGTATTTTGCCCCCCCCCCCCCCACCAATCACACACACACATATATGTTTGGGGGGGGGGAGGCATAGACAAATTTTGGCCCTCCCGGTATTTTGGACTTCCTACTGGCTGTTTGGAATTGTGGGAGGTGAAGTCCAAAACACACAGAGGGCCAAAGTTCGGCCATGCAATATGTATATATACACACACACACCTTCCTTCTCACCCTTTCCCCTGCCCTCTTACTATTCTCTTTGTGTGTGTGTCTATATCTGTATCTATTCACCTTCCTTCCTTCTCAGGGCGTTTCCACACAGCCCTTTACCCCAGAATATCAAGGCAGGAAACCCCACAATATCTGCTTTGAACTGGGTTATCTGAGTCCACACTGCCATATATCCCAGTTCAAAGCAGATAATGTGGGATTTCCTGCCTTGATGATCTTGGGGCCCTTCCACACAGCCCTATATCCCAGAATATCAAGGCAGGAAACCCCACAATGTCTGCTTTGAACTGGGTTATCTGAGTCCACACTGCCATATATCCCAGTTCAAAGCAGATAATGTGAGATCTCCTGCCTTGATGATCTGGGGGCCCTTCCACACAGCCCTATACCCCAGAATATCACGGCAGGAGATCTCACAATATCTGCTTTGAACTGGGTTATCTGAGTCCATACTATCATTATTTAAACTAAATATTGAAGTGACACACCACCCAAATTATGCTTGGTTTTTTGGCGAATTTTGACACACCATGCTCAAAAGGTTGCCCATCGCTCATCTAGTCCAAGGACCTTCTGCCTTCATACAACAAAAAAATCACAATCAAAGCACCCCAGACAGATGGCCACCCAGCCTCTGTTTAAAAGCCTCCAAAGAAGGAGCTTCTACTACACTCTGAGGCAGAGAGTTCCACTGCTGAACAGTTCTCATAGTCAGGAAGTTCTTCCTAATGTTCAAGGGGAATCTCCTTTGTTGTAGTTTGAAACCATTGTTCTGCATCCTAGTCTCCAGAGCAGCAGAAAACAAGCTTGCTCCCTCCTCCCTATGACTTACTCTCACATATTTATACATGGCTCTCATGTCTCCTCATATCCTTATCTTCTTCAGGCTAAACATGCCCAGCTCTTTAAGCCGCTCCTCATAGGGCTTGTTCTATAGGGCTATCAAGTCTCCTCTCAGTCTTCAGTCTGCAGTGATGTTCTTTTGACCCACCCTCCTACACAGACATGCTTCCCTGTGATGTGTGCCCTCTCTCTCTCTCTCTAAATATAAATGTAAATGTAATGTTCATTTGTGGGATTAACATAACTCAAAAACCACTGGACAAATTGCTGCCAAATTTGGCCACAAAACATACTAATACTAACCCAAGGAGGGACCATCGGTCAAAAAATTGATTTTGTCATTTGGGAGTTGTAGTTTCTGGGATTTATAGTTAACACACAATCAAAGACAACCATCACTCAAACCAAGGCTGAATTCTTGCAACAATTGAATTGAACCAAACTTGGCATATTATTATTATTATTATTTATTATTAATTCGACTTAGTAGACCACTCTCTCCGGAGCTCAGAACTCCCATGACCAACATAAAATATTGAAAGGGTTTGCTTGGGAATTGACCTTTGAATTTGGAAGTTGTAGTTCACCTACACCCAGAGATCACTGTGGACTGCAATAATGTTGGATCAGGACCAAACTTGGCATAGATACTCAATATGCCCAAATGTGAACACAGATGGAGTTTGGGGAAAATAGACCTTGACATTTGGGAGTTAACAGTTTCTGGGATTTATAGTTAACACACAATCAAAGAGCATCCTGAACTCCTGCAAACTTGGCATATTGAACCCCCATGACCAACAGAAAGTACTGAAAGAGTTTGCTGGGTTTGGAAGTTGTAGTTCACCTACACCCAGAGAGCACTGTGGACTCATATAATGATGGGTGGGCCTCTTCCGACCCTCCCTCCGCTCACCTCAGCCTCCTCCTCCTTCCCCCGCAAGCAGTAGCGTCCGTTGGCCCTCTAGGAGGGGTGGGGGGGTGGGTTTGGCTACCTTAGAGAAGGCGGAAGTGTTGTGAGACTGAGGTGGGGGCTTGGTGTTGATTGGCATTCCTGCCATATGAGTGCTGCCTGAGGGCGGGGCCAGTGCATGGGCTTCTGAAGGAGAGCAGCTCCAGAAGGGAACTCTCCCTTTCCCCTCCTCCGTGATGTTTTGGCCTACAGCGGTAGAGAGAGAGAGCCCGAGCGAGCGAGTGGAAGGCAGAAGAGGAGAGAGAGGGGAAAGTGCACGAGGCAGAAGGGAGGGGGGAAGAGCAGTGCGAGGGGAAGAGGATGAGTGCATGGGAGGAGGGAGCCACCAAGTCAGGGTTTATCGGACCGCAGCCTCCCTCTCCTCCTCCCTCGCCCCACGTGCATTGGCAGCAGCAGCAGCAGCAGCGCCGGCAACAGAGGGAGGAGACACGCGGGGGGCAAGGGCCCTCCATGTGCTGCACCTGGCGGCTGCAGCCAAATGCACCCTTCGCCATGGCCAGATGCGTGACGCCCTGAGGCAGCCGCCTCCCTTGGCCTCCATTAAGATCCGCCTCTGGCCGCACGTGGCCCAGGACCAGGGATAAAAAGTTCTTTTGTTCTTAGAATCCATAATAGTCCTTTGTGTTGAGATGTGACTGCAAATAGAGCAGTGTGCACATGGGCTGGTATGTAAACGAGACTGATCCATTTTAGGGGGGATTCTGTGGTCTGCGTGTATGAGTAACTGTTTCAGATTTTGGGTTTTTTGCAGGCTATCAGTGGTGTATGTTCCAAGCCTGGTATAGAACTCACTAACGGCCAGTATTTACAAACAATTTTATTGATAGTCTTAGAATGTGTGGTGTAGGTTAAGGGCCAAATGACTCTATTGGGGGCCTCACCTCCTTTGTTTACACTCCCCTGGACCGAAACTCAATGCAAGATACCATCAACTGACCCTATCTTCCGGATCAAAGATTATCGGATTTGACCCAGATGTTGATTTGACTCACTCAGGACAAGACAGAAAGCCAGCTTGAGGACATGTTCTGTTATCGCTGGTGCTTGGACAAACACTTCAGTCCTTAATCCATTCATCTTTCCTTCCTGGTTCGTTGTTTCCTGCTTGGCCCACCTCCTTTGCCCTCATTGGTTGAGAGCCCAAAGCGGCGCTAGCCTTTTGATTGGCTGAGGCGCTGCTAAGCCAGCTGATTACTCCATCCAATCAGCGTGAAGCCGGCCGAGGGGCGGGGGACAGGAAATTTGAATGTTGACAGTCCTATTTTTCTATAAAATGTGCTGAATGGCAGGTATGCTTTATGACAGCTTTGGGCAAACGATTGCGGCTATCATCCGTCACCAGCTGGAACGAAAGAAACAACTCGGTGGCACTTTCTTCGACTTCATTGAGATTTATTTGGGGAAACAGGGAAAGCTTTTAATTGGGTGCTTCTTTCTGGCCAGAGTAACGGACCCTCTTGGGTGGGTCTGCGGGGCAATTGGCCTTCTCTAGGCAAGCCCCTTGGAAACTCCTGCGCGATGACACCTTCCTTCTTGGCTCTGGGCCAACGACCGGGCAGGATTGGTGGGAATGCCGCCACTGCTGCCTCCTTTGAAACACAAGGTCCATCCAGGATCCAAAAGAATACAAAACCCAAATCAAAGCACAAAAGGTCTGATGACATAGCCCAGCGACAACAAACACATGTCATGTGGAGCAAGGGAGCAAGCCTCCTTTCTGCTGCCCTGGAGACTAGGACGCAATGGAGCCATGGCTTCAAACTGCAGGAAAGGAGATCCCACGTGAACATTAGTAAGAACTTCCTGACTGAGAGAGCTGTTCTCTAGTGGAACTCTCCATCCAGGAGGTGGAGGCTCTTTCTTTGGAGGCTTTCAAACGGAGCTGTCAGGGGTGCTTTGAAGGCCATGGAGTTGGACTGGATGGCCCACGAGGTCTCTTCCAACTTTAGGATTCTAGGATTCGAATGCTGTGGATTCCTGGAAATTGAAATTTTTGGATCTTTGGCAGAGATTTAAGCATTGCCCCTTCCTTGGTATCTTTTTGTCATGGGGGCTCTGTGAGCCAAGTTTGGTCTTCATCAGTCATTGGATGAGGGTTGCAGCGGGCTCGGGAAGTGAGTGGAGGTCCTTGAAATCCCATCATCCATGGTCTGCCCTCCTCTAAACTGCAGTCGGATGGAGTGTGGGTCATGGGGGCTCTGTGTGCCAAGTTTGGTCTTTATCGGTCTTGGTTCAGGGCCACAGTGGTCTCTGGAGAATGAAGGGTTTGAAAGTACTACAAATCCCATAATCCGTGGAGGTACTTAAATCCCATCATCCATGGTGCATCCTCCTCCAAACTGCAGTAGACTGTAGCATGGGTCATAGGGGCTCAGTGTGCCAAGGTTGGTTACTGTCAGTTCAGGCCATACACAATGTCCCATGAGCTGAGGCCTAGTCGGGAAAATCAAGTTAAGGAAGCCTTACTGTCAATTCAGGCCTTACACAATATCCCATTAAGTGAGGCCTAGTCAGGAAAATCAAGGTAATGAAGCCTTACTGTCAATTTTGGGCCTGGTATGTGATTTGTAGGGGCTACAATGTTGTTTGGGAAGTGAGTGGGGTGAAGGTACTGCAAATCCCACCATTCGTGGCCCATCCTGCCCTAAACCACACCAGGTTTTGAAGTGGGCCATTGGGCCTCTGTGTGCCAAGTGTGGTCTTGTTCTGCCATTGTTGGGGCCGCACGGTGTTTTGGACTCCGACTCCCACCATATCCCATTAAGTGAGGCCTAGTCAGGAAATTCAAGTTAATGAAGCCTTACTGTCAATTCAGGCCTTACACAGTATCCCATTAAGTGAGGCCTAGTCAGGAAATTCAAGGTAATGAAGCCTTGCTATCTGTTCAGGCCTTACACAGTATCCCATTAAGTGAGGCCTAGTCAGGAAATTCAAGGTAATGAAGCCTTACTGTCAATGTTGGGCCTGGTCTGTGATTTGAAGGAACTACAGTGTTCTTTGGGAAGGCAATGGGACGAAGGTACTGCAAATCCCACCATTCGTGGCCCATGCTGCCCTAAACCACACCAGGTTGTGAAGTGGGCCATTGGGCCTCTGAGTGCCAAGTGTGGTCTCGTTCTGCCATTGTTGGGGCCGCAAGGTGTTTTGGACTCCGACTCCCACCATTCCTGACAGCCTGGGGCCCTTGACATTTCCTTTTCCACGTGACGCTGAACAAAACTCCTGTGTTTTTCTCATGTGAGCGATTTCCTCACACTTGGAGTTACAAGGGCTAGAGTTACTCTATGGGCTACTCATGCTCAACACTGACACAAGCTTCCTTTCTGCTGCCCTGGAGATTCAGACGCAGCGGAGCCATGGTTTAAACGGCAGGAAAGGAAGGAGGCTCCACCTGAAAATGACTGGGAGAGCCGTTCAGCAGTGGAACTCTCTGCCCCAGAATGTGGTGGAGTGAGGCTCCTACTTCGGAGGCTTTGAAACAGAGGGTGCATTGGTTGATTAACACTACACTTGGCTGAGAAAAAGAGAAAAGTTGCCGAGGAGCAGCCGAGGGGGGCAAGCCAGTGGGAAGCCATTTTGTGTCCCGCCCACCATTTTGTATCCACTTCTGCCAGTACTGAGCATGCTCAGTGGGCGCCCACAGAAAGTTCTAGCAGCTTCTTCGGTCCTTGGGAAAGCACGGCTGGAGAAGGCGGTTGTCAGGCCAAGGTGGAAAAAACCTTCCCTGGGCTTCCCATTAGCGGCCCTTTTCCAGCCTCCCCTTCCTGGGTAAGTTCTGTTTGGGCTCCAAGATCGGCCCGGCCTCCATCGGAATTGTGGCTGGTGGGGACGAGGGGTGGACTGGGCCTTCCTTCCTTCCTTCCTTTCTTCTCAGGAGAGGCCCCCAGGCCCGGAAGGCCTTCTCCAAGTGAGACCAGGCCCGCGGCCTCTCTCCTGACTCAGGGCTACTCAAGCCGGCCTTGGAAAGGGAGAAGTCCCGTCTGTACTCGAACCCAGGCCTCGTTTCCCAGCCCACGAGGGAGCCAGCCAGCCTTCAAGGGGAACGGCCAGGCCAAGGAGGGGCTCCTTCAAGGGGAACCAATCCCCCCCCCCCAAACCTCCCTCCACAGGCTCAGTGCCACAGAAATCACAGGAGTTGTAGTTTTACAAGGTCCTGAGCCTTCCCTGCCGAAGAGAGACAGTACCATCCCAAACTACAACTCCCAGTCTTCTGTCAGATTGTTTTGGACTTCAACTCCCACCATTCCTGACACCAGGCCTGGAAGAGAAGCATTATACCAAACTCATATTATAATATATCATAACTATCTTATACTACATTGCATTATAATTATTATATTATAATATATTGACATTATAATATAACATAACATTATATCATATATTATTATTATAAAATAATACATTGCATTACAATTATTATACTATACATAATACAATATATTGACATTATAATATACTATATTACATTATAATGTAATATAACATTACATTATATCATATAGTTATATTGTATTATTATATAAAATAATAAATAACATTATTTTTTAAAACAAAATAAAATTATTTAAATAAATCATTTTTATAGAATTATTTTAAACACAGCAAGACTTAGACAAAAGAAGGGGGAGGGTGAAAATAATAATAATACAAAACACAAAATAGAGTAAAATAAAAAAACAAAACCAAAAATAAACATTTCAAAAGAAGATGAGGAGATGCTGGAGGACCAGAGATGGTGGTCGTTGTCTTCACAAGAAGGAAGGAAGCCAAGATGGTGGTCGCTCAGTCGCAGCAACGGAGGCCTCAGGGCACATCCACAGGACTCTCGACAAACACACAAGGCTCCGTTCTGTGGGGCACAAAACCCCCTCGCAAGATGTCTCTGGAAAAAAAACAGGAATGTCCTAAGTTATGTTAGCCTTTGGGACATAATCCAGAACACGCAGCAGGAGAAATCTACACCTTTCCAGACATGCCAATAATAATAATAATAATAATAATAATAATAATAATAATGTGTGTGTCGAGTGGGGAAATCCTGGGGAGCTTTTCCTTTCATGCTCAAAGTGACTTCCGCCCTCCCTCCAGGAGTTTTGGACTCCGACTCCCACAATTCCTAACAGTCTCCTGGCTGGGTTGCTGTGAGTCTTCCAGACCATAGAGCCATGTTCCAGCAGCATTCTCTCCTGACGTTTTGCCCACATCTATGGCAGGCCTCCTCAGAGGTTGTGAGGTCTGTGGGAAACGAGGCAAGTGGGGTTTCTATATCTCTGGGAGGTCCAGGGTGGGAGAATGAAGCCTTCTCTACTTGAGGCAAGTGTGAATGTTGCCATTGGCCACCTTGATTAGCATTGAATAGCCTTGCAGCTTCAAAACCTGGGTGCTTCCTGCCTGGGGGAATCCTTTGTTGGGAGGTGTAAGCTGGCCCTGGTCGTTTCTTGTTTGGAATTCCCCTCTCTTCTGATTGTTCTTTATTTACTGTCCTGACTTTAGAGGTTTTTTAATACTGGGATCCAGATTTTCCTCCGAGGGCATCCTGACTGTTGTGATCTGCCTGGAAGGTGACAGGAAACATCATCATCATCATCATCAATATTACTAATAATATTGCGATATAATTGTTATAGCACAATGTGATATTGTTATTTTACGATGTGATGTGTAATATGGATGTTGTGTTGTGGCAATAATTATAGTTCATTGTTTTTGCATTTTGCTCGTGAGCCGCTCTGAGTCTCCTTCGGGGTTGAGAAGAAGGGCGGCAGAGAAATAAATATCCTGAAATAAATACGTAAGTAAATAAATAAGAAGAGCTGGGCATGTTCAGCCTGAAGAAGAGAAGGCCGAGAGGAGACAGGATGGCTGGGAAGGAGGCCCCGCCTCCAATGGACTGATTGGCACCTGGCTGAGGAAAGGAAGGAAGAAAGCCATGAGGGAAGCCATTTTGTCTTCCGCCCGCCATTTTGTGACCTGCCTGCCATTTTGCGTTCCGGCTGCCATTTTGTGCCCAGTTCAGTCTGAGGAAAAGAGGCCGAGGGGCAGCTGAGGGCCTCAGACTCCTGAGGGGGAAAAGCCATAGGGACACCATTTTGTCTTCCGCCCACCAGTTAAATCTGAGGAAAAGATTCCACCTGCCAGTTCAATCTGAGCCCAGTTCAGTCTGAGGAAAGGAGGCCGAGGGGCAGCTGAGGGCCTCAGACTCCTGAGGGGGAAAAGCCATAGGGACACCATTTTGTCTTCCGCCCACCAGTTAAATCTGAGGAAAAGATTCCACCTGCCAGTTCAATCTGAGCCCAGTTCAGTCTGAGGAAAGGAGGCCGAGGGGCAGCTGAGGGGAGCAAGACAGGGGGGAGCCATTTTGTGTCCTGTCTTTCCTGTTGTGATCTGCCTGGAAGGTGACAGGAAACATTATTGTTATTATCATCATTAATATTACTAGTACTATTGCGATATAATTGTTAGAGTTCAATGTGATCTTGTTATAGCACAATGTGATATGTCATATGGATGTTGTGCTGTGGCAATAATTAAAGTTCATTGTATTTGCATTTTGCTTGTGAGCCGCTCTGAGTCCCCTTCGGGGTTGAAGAAGGGCCGCATAGAAGTAAATACCCTGAAATAAATGAATAAATAAGTAATTAAATAAGAAGAGCTGGGCATGTTTAGCCTGAAGAAGAGAAGGCCGAGAGGAGGCAGGATGGCCGGGAAAGAGACCCTGCCTCCAATGGAGTGATTGACACCTGGCTGAGGAAAGAAAGAAAGAAAGAAAGAAAGAAAGAAAGAAAGAAAGAAAGAAAGAAAGAAAGAAAGAAAGAAAGATGGTCTCAGCTGAGGGAATCAGGCTCCTGAGGGAGCAAGCCAGGAGGGAAGCCACTTCGTGTCCAGTCCAGTCTGAGGAAAAGAGGCCGAGGGGCAGCTGAGGGCCTCAGAGTCCTGAGGAGGAAAAGCCAGAGGGAAGCCATTTTGTCTTCCGCCTGCCATTTTGTGTCCCGGCCACCATTTTGTGTCCAATTCAGTCTGAGGAAAGGAGGCGGAGGTGCAGCTGAGGGGAGCAAGACAGGGGGAAGCCATTTTGTGTCCAGTCTCTCCTTCTGTGATCTGCCTGGAAAGTGACACGACACATTATTATTACTATTATTATCATTAATATTACTAATAATATTGCAATATAATTGTTATAGTTCAATGTGATATTGTTATATTACGATGTGATGTGTAATATTGATGTTGTGCTCTGGCAATAATTATAGTTCGTTGTATCTGCATCTTGCTTGTGAGCCGCTCTGAGTCCCCTTCGGGGTTGAGAAGAAGGGCGGCAGAGAAATAAACACCCTGAAGTAAATAAATAGATAAATAAAAAGAGCTGGGCACCTGGCTAAGGAAAGAAAGAAAGAAAGAAAGAAAGAAAGAAAGAAAGAAAGAAAGAAAGAGGCCTCAGCTGAGGCAATCAGGCTGCTGAGGGAGAAAGCCAGGAGGGAAGCCATTTTGTGTTCCGCCCGCCATTTTGTGTCCAGTTCAGCCTGAGGAAAAGAGGCCGAGGTGCAGCTGAGGGGGGCAAAACAGGGGGAAGCCATTTTGTGTCCAGTCCTTACTGTTGTGGCCTGCCTGGAAGGTGACAGGAAACATTATTATTATTACTATTATTATTATCCTTGATCTGCTCTTGGAGGAATGTCCTTGTCTCTTGGGGGTCTGTGTGTGACTGCACGCCTGTGTAAAGCGCCTCCATTTCTCCTCCTGGCAGGTGTGCCTGAGTCCAGGCTTGGGCGGCAAAGTCTCCACACAGAGAGCGAAGACAACCCTGTGAATTCCTCCTCTGCGGAATAAGGCGCTAGAAAGATGCCCCCAAAACAGGTTAACAAAGTCTCTCCCTTCCTTCCTGTCCTTCCGTCTTTCTTTCCGTCCTTCCCGTCTTTCCTTCCTTCCTTTTTTCTGTCTTTCCTTCCATCTGTCTTTCTTTCATTCCATTCCTTCCTTCCTCCTTCCTTCCTTCCTTCTATCTGTTCTTTATTTCCTCCCTCCCTTCTTTCTTTCTTTCTTTCTTTCTTTCTTTCTTTCTTTCTTCCTTCCCTTGTTTCCTTTCTTTCCTTCCTTCCTTCCTTCCTTCCTTCATTCATTCATTCATTCATTCATTCATTCTTCCCTTCCTTCCTTCCCTTCCTTCATTCTTCCCTCCTTTCCTTTCTTTCTTTTCTTCCTTCTTTCTTTCCTTCCTTCCTTCCTTCCTTTTTCTCTTCCTTCCTTCCTTCCTTTATTTTTTCTTTCCTTCATTCTTATCTTCCTTCCTTCCTTCATTCTTCCCTCCCTCCTCCCTCCCTTCTTCCTTTTCTTCTTTTTTCTCTCCTCCCTCCCATCTTCCCTCCCTCCCTTCTTCTTTCACTCCTTCTTTCTTTCTGTTTCCTTCCTTTCATTCTTTGCTTCCTTCCTTCTTTTTCCTTCTTTCTTTCCCTCTTCCTTTCCATCCTCCCTCCCTCCCTTCTTTCCTTTCCTTCCTTCTTCCCTCGCTCCCTTCTTGTTCCTTCCTTCCTTTCTTCCTTCCATTCCTGCCGTTCCTTTTTCCTTCCTTCCTTCTTCCCTTCCTTCCGTCTTTGTTTCCCTCCTTTCCTTCCTTCCTTCCCTTCCTTCCTTCTTTCCTCACCTCCTTCCTCTTTCTTTCTTTCCTTCTTTCCCTTGTGTCTTTCTTCCCTTCCCTTCCCCCTTCCTTCCTTCATTCTTCCTGTCTTTCCTCCCTCCCTTCTCCTTTTCCTTCCTTCCTTTCCTTCCTTTCCTTCTATGCTCTTTTCTTTCTTTCTTTCTTTCTTTCCTTCTTTGCTTTCTTCCTTCATTCATTCCTTAATGTCTTTCTTTCCTTCTCTCCTTGCCTTCCTTCCTGCTTTCCTTTTTTCTTTGTCTCCTCCCTCCCTCCATCCCTTCTTCCTTCCTTTCCTTCTTTCCTTCCTTCGTTCCTCTTTCTTTCTATCTCTCTCTCTTTCTTCCTTTCCTCCCTCCCTTCTTCTCTTCTTTTCTTCTTTCTTTCCTTCTGTCACTCCTCCTTTACATCCTTTCCTTGATTCCTTTCCTGCCTCCCTTCTTCTCTTCCTTCCTTCTTTCGTTCCTTCTGTCTTCCTTTCCTTCCTTTCCTTCTTTCCTTTCCTTCGTTGCTCCTTTCTTTCCTTCCTTTCCTTCTTTGCTTCCTTCCTTCCTTCCTTCTTTCTATTTCTTAAAATAATAATTTAAAGTTTCAGAGTAATATACAATCACATGTTGATAGAGAGAGATAAAGAATAAAACATCAACACAGAAAAGATAGAATGGAAAAGTAAAAATAAAGGAAGTTACAATAGATGATGGGAAAGAAAAGCAGGATATATAAATATATATATATATATTAGATAAGAAAAGTCTATACTCATCGTGCACAGGCACATGAGGATAATGTGGCGTGAATATCTATCTAGAAATATCTTTCAAGAGCTAATATTTTATTTATTGAGATTGTCTTTTTTTTCTTGAAGCTTCAATATTTTCTCTATAATACAAAACAAAGAAAAGAATTTTAATTATTTATATCTAGTGTTTGGTTTAAAATGCATTTTAAGTTTAAATCTATATTGCATTCTTCTCTGCAATACTTCTCCAATATCGACCATTTATTTTATATCCAATGTCCTGACCATTTTTTCAAATAATTTCTTATTTGATCATCTTCATTTTCCCATCTCAGCAGTATTTTATATAATTTTCCTACTAACTTTTGGGTTAGGGTTCTTCAGGATCATTATATTGATCTTCAAAACCTATTTTTTCTTCTTGTCTTCTGGTTTTCTTCTAATCTGAAAATAAGGAAACCAGTTCACCTTAATATCACTGTCTAATTATAGTTTGGTTTGCAATGTATATTTTTGTCCATTCAAACACGTCCCGCTCTTGCCTGGCTTCTGGAGCAACCCAGTCGCTCTTTGGGAGGCACCAAAGTTCCCCTCCAGGTTTGAGAAGCCGTTCTCTGAGTGGCATCTCTTCTCTCTTGCAGGTGACCTTGACCTTCAAAGACGTGGCCATCTACTTCACGGAGGAGGAGTGGAGATTGCTGGGCAAGGAGCAAAGGGCCTTGTACGAGGAGGTCATGATGGAGACCTTCGAGCACGTGACCTTCCTGCGTAAGGACCTTCCCAACACCCCCTTTCCTGTGGAGATTCAGGGCCCTTTCCATTCCTCGGCCAGGGTGCGATGAGACTCCTTTCATGTCCTCTTCAGCTCAGGCCCTTGTTTCCCGGGAACATCAAGGGGTTCCCCTTAGCAACTGGGAGCCATTCTCAACCAGCCATTCTCTGGGTCTGGAAGGTGCCTCTGGGAAGGCCCACAAGAGTCCAGAAAGCAATGGCTTCCCAGGCAGCGCTGGGCTCTCAGGTCCACTAGTGTGTCCTTCAGAGTAACCACAACCCCTTCACACTGGTCTTGTGGTTTGGCCTAAGTGCACACCCATGTTTGTGGATGGGTATACTCTGGGAAGGATGAGCACATGCACACAGAGAGGCAGAAGTGGGGCCCTGAGAAGAGAGTGTCCCCGCTTGTCATCCCAAGAGCAAGGCCACAACTGCCCAAGGCTACCAGCCCAGCTCCCCTCTTCTCGCCCCCCTCAACCGACAACTACCCCATTGGCCTGCAGACCCGTCCTTCCCGCTTCCAGTTTTGACCAGCCTATTTGGTGGCCTGCTTCTTCTGCCGCTTTGCCGTAGTCCCTCCCCCTCCGTCCTCTGCAGGCCTGACTACTCTCCACTTCTCCCTCCGTTCCCGTTTTCCCAAAAGGTTCTTCCTCCCTGAAAGTTGGGACTCACACTTGTCTATCCTTGTCCTTCTTTACAGGAGAGAACTGGTGGGCCACAAGAGCACGCGTGAAGGGCAGGAGCCATCTTGGGCGCAAGATGCATCTTGCCAGACATCTCCAAACCCACAAGTGTCAGCACTGTGGGAAACGCTTTGCTCAGAAGGGAAATCTTAACTGTCACTTGAGAGTCCACACAGGAGAGAAACCCTTCAAATGCCAGCACTGTGGGAAAGGCTTTGCTCATAAGGGAGTCCTGAAGTGTCACCTAAGAGTCCACACAGGAGAGAAACCCTTCAAATGCCAGCACTGTGGGAAAGGCTTTGCTCGGAAGGCAACCCTTAATATTCACCTGGGAGTCCACACAGGAGAGAAACCCTTCAAATGCCAGCACTGTGGGAAATGCTTTGCTCGGAAGGGACAACCCTTAATATTCACCTGGGAGTCCACACAGGAGAGAAACCCTTCAGGAGAGAAACCCTTCAAATGCCAGCACTGTGGGAAAGGCTTTGCTCACAAGGGAGTCCTGAAGTATCACCTGAGAGTCCACACAGGAGAGAAACCCTTCAAATGCCAGCACTGTGGGAAATGCTTTGCTCAGAAGGGACAACTTAATCGTCACCTGAGAGTCCACACAGGAGAGAAACCCTACAAATGCCAGCACTGTGGGAAAGGCTTTGCTCACAAGGGACACCTTAATCGTCACCTGAGATTCCACAGAGGAGAGAAACCCTAGAAATGCCAGCACTGTGGACAAGGGTGTGTTTGGAAGGCAGGCCTTGAGCGTCGCCTGGGAGTCAAGACAGGAGAGAAGTCCTCACGGGGCCAGCGGTGCTTTGCTCTTGGTTCATCTCTTGGAGGCATCGGGATGTTCCCACTGAAGAGGAAGTGGAGTTATGTAGTTGCTTTTTAAAAGAGAAACTGTATGTTTTATTTAGTTCAATAATTAGTTTGGTTTTTAAAAAATAAATCTTTATTGATTTTCAAGTACATGTTAAAAATCCAGCATATAAGAGAACATGTAGAGGAAAAAAGGAAAAGGGAAAAGGGATACTATGGTCTCTAAAATAAGAGACCGGAGAGTAGGAAAAGAACATACAGAATAACAGTAGAGAAATGCTATTGCTAGCAAAACAGTAAGAGTGTGCAAGAAATGTTTCGGAGTGTCGGTGACTTTTCATTCTTATATATCTTATGGTAGTGAATAATATTGTTCTTTGCAACTATGTTCTCTATTCACCCGACTAATTTTCTTATGCATCCTATAGTAAAAAAAAAACATATTGTAAGAGATAGGTGGTCATAATAGATATATAGTTGAAACGAGATTACAACAATGCCTCTGTTGAGGAAGAGAGCTCCCCCCTGTTTGTGTTATAGCTTTTAAAATCCGATATCAGTGTCACATTCATTTTTTCAGTATTCTTGGAGTAGGGACCAGTCCCATTTCCTGTTTGCTTTTTCTTTGCTGTTTTCCTCTCTCATTGCTTCTGTCAATTTTTCCATATGGCATGTCTCAATGACTTTCTCTAACCATTCAGTTTTTGTTGGGCTGCTCCCCGACTTCCAGTAATTGGCAAAAAGTAACTTTGCTGCTGTTGTTACTAAGATGAATTTTTTTCTTTCACTTGTGTCTAAATCCGATTCCATAATTCCCAATAGGAATTTTCCGGTTTCGTTATTATTGATTTTTAAAGAATTTTTTCAGTTTCTCTATGGCAGGGGTGCTCACACTTTTTCAGCATGCGAGCTACTTTTAAAGCAACCAAGTCCAAAAGATCTACCTGCCCCCGCTGCCGTGCGCTCTTGCCACCGTGCATGTTCCTGTTGCTGTTTTCCGCCCGCGCAGCGCTTCTTCCGCCTGTGGGGCATTGCAGGAAGGAGAAAGCACAAGCGGGGCATCCAGAGGGAGTGCTCCACCCTGCCTGTCTCGCCGGCAACGGAGGCTGCACAGCTGCTTCTGGACGAGAGAGAGAGGCAGGGCGCTCCCTCCAGAGGCCCCGCCTCGTGCTTCCTTCTTCCTGCAATGCCCCACAGGTGAAAGAAGCACCGCGAGAGCGTAAGCCAGCAGCAGGAGCGCGTGCGCGCGCAGGCTGTGTGCACGCATGGCAGGAGCGCCCCATCCGGCTGGTGAGGCCCGAAGATCACCTGGAAGAGGGCCAAAGATCTACTAGTAGCTCCCAAGCTGCCTAATGAGCACCCCTGCTCTATGGACTATATTCCAATATCGTTTGGCTTTTGGGCAAAGCCACCACATGTGAGAGAAGGTGCCGTTTTTTTCATCGCAGCTCCAACAGTTAGGTTTTGAGTTCTTATATATTTTTGCTTATTTATTTATTTATTTATTTATTTATTTATTTATTTATTAGTCAATTTTATATTCCGCTCCTCCCTGCAGGCTCGGGGCGGATCACAACAAGGATAAAATGCACAATACAAATGTACAGCGAAATTCGATAAAAACAATAAAAACACAGTCATAATCCATAGCCAACTAATTACAGGTCGTCGATCTTAGATTCGAATATTGGAGCCTCTTCGTTCGAATCAGCCAAGGCTGTTCTAAAGAGGACAGTCTTACAGGCTCTTCGAAAGGACCAAGTTCATGTATTGCCCGGACATGGTTGGGTAGCGAATTCCAAGTCATGGGAGCCACAAATGAAAAGGCCCGTTGTCTTGTGCTGGACAAGTGGCAGGAGCGGGGTGATGGAACAACTGGGGTAAGGTACCATCTATACAGTACCTTGATCCAGTTTTCTTTGTATTTATAACAGTAAGATATGTTAATATTGTTTTTCCAAATACTGTTCCACAATACTGGTTTTATTTTATAACCGATGTTCCTTGACCATTCTTTTATAAAACCTCTGTTTTGATCATTACCACACTCTTTCTTTAATACTATCTTATAAATTTTGGTCACTCCTCCTTACCCAAAATTACTTCTTCTAACTCATTGTTTTGACTTTCAAAGCCCATCTTCTCGTCTTCTCTTAATCTTTCTCTTAGCTGGAAGTAGGGGAGCCAACCCATCTCAAAACCTTCATTAGCTAACTGAAGCCTGGTCTTCAAATTGGCCTCTGACCCTTCATAATATAGTAGATCTTTATATCTTAGCCATTTGTTGTTTTCTAGTTGTCTTATTTGAAATGCTTCGTTTGGGGAAACCCATAAAGGATTTTTTTTTATACATTTGCTTTTTGTATTTTTCCCATACTCTTATTAGGGATTTTCTGATGTAATGATCCTTGAATTTCCCATCGGCTTTTATTTTTCCGTACCAGAGGTACCCGTGAAGACCAAACTTCAGGTCTGAACCTTCGATATTCATTATTTTTTCATTCTACAATTTGCACCAGCTCCTAATCCATGATAGACAGTTTGCCTTGAAGTACAGTTCAATAATTAGTTTTAAGTAACTAATATTATATTGTCTCTCAGGTTTGTTTCACCATAACGTTATAATTATTTTTGGTGCTGTTTCTGCTGCAAGGCACATGTTTTTAGAGTGTTTTGCACACATGTTTTCATTGAATAAAACTTTGAATTGTCTGAAGCCTTTTGTGTTCTTTGCTGCCCATCCAACACCTCTGAAATGAGATTGAACTGGAGAGAGAAGGCGGAGAGAGTTTTTAGGTCCACAAATAGAAGAGTTGTCCACGGAAAAGTGACAAGAGATGTGATTATTTATCTTGCCAAGAAAAATTTTAGAGATGAGATTTTGCAAAATAATAAAATGGACGTATGACGGAATACAGACGATAATACAGAAAGACACCCCACGTCATACACTGCCAAAAAGAAGGGATCACTGTTACTTGACAGAGAAGCTAAGGAAGGAAAACACATAAATGTGGAAAATTGGAAGGATTATCATTTTATTTTAATAAAAGATGATTCAGGATTATTACTCTGCGACAGATAGGCTGAAAGAGGCAGAGGTCCATCCATTACTGAAAAAGCCGAATTTAGATCCTTTGGTTCCCTCCAAGTATCGCCCGGTTTCCAATCTTTCGTTCCTGGGCAAGGTGGTTGAGAGGGCGGAAGCAGACCAGCTCCAGGAATTCTTAGGTGACACAGCCTGGCTGGACCCTTACCAGTCCGGCTTCCATTGAGGACATGGGACTGAGACTGTGCTGGTCGCCATCACGGATCCACTCCCACACCAGCTGGATCGAGGCGGATTGGCACTGCTTGTATTATTAGATCTTACAGCTGCCTTTGATATGGTTGATTATGATCTTTTGACCCACCGCCTGGCCGCTTCTGGGGTTCAAGGGTCTGCCCTTAACTGGGTGGGCTCTTTTCTCCGGAACCGTTGGCAACGAGTGGAATGGGATGGGATGGCCTCTGAGAAATCGCCACTTATGTGTGGGGTCCCTCAGGGGGCCATTTCATCTCCATTGTTATTTCACATCTATGTGCGACCACTCACTCAGCTAGTTCGGAGTTATGGGCTGGAGTGTAACCCATATGCTGATGACACCCAGCTCCTTCTGCGGATGGATGGCCGGCTGGACTTGGCTCCCGATAATTTCACATCCTGCCTTGAGGCCGTAACTGGTTGGCTGCGTTCCAGTAGACTGAGGGTGAATCCGGCGAAGACGGAGATCTTGTGGCTGGGTCACCCTGGGTTGGATGATGACCGGTTGCCTACCTTAGACGGTGAGCCTCTTCTTCCATCTACCACCCTCAAAAGCCTTGGTGTCATTTTTGACCCGTTACTGACAATGGAGGCCCAGGTCTCCGCTGTCAGCAAGTTGGCCTTTTTCCATCTTCGGCAGGCTAGGCAACTGGCAACTTACCTATCTCGCCACAGTGGTTCATGCTACGGTAATGTCAGGAATTGACTATTGTAATGCCCTTTATGTTGGCCTTCCCTTGTCGGTGACCCGGAGACTTCGACTGGTGCAGAATGTGGTGGCCAGACTCCTCACAGGAACGCCCGTGAGGAACAATACAACACCTGCTCTATACCGATTGCACGGGCTTCCGATCGAGTTCCGGATTACCCACAAGGTGCTGGTATTAACCTTCAAGGCCTTGTACGGCCAGGGGTCGGCCTACCTACGGGAACGCCTCTCTTCCTGCCGACCCTGGAGATCACCAAGCTCAGCCCATCAGAACGTATTACAGATCCCTGGCCCTAAGGAAGCCCGTCTGACATCAACCCGGCGTAGAGCTTTTTCGGTGATGGCCCCATCACTCTGGAACGCCCTCCCTCCCTACATCAGAGCTACCCAGGATTTAAAAGATTTCCGCACGGCTTGTAAAACGTGGCTGTTTGAGAGGGCGTTCGGCTGAGAAACTGTTTACATTGTTCAAATTGTTTAGATGTTTTAGATATTTAGCTGTGTGTTTTATTGTAAGTCTCCCAGAGCCACCTGGGATGGGCCATTAATTCAATTCAATCCAATGTATTATTGGATGAGTCTCCCTCCACCGGAGCGCTCTGGCCGACTTACAGATAGAAAATGAACTTATACATCAATACAATTAAAATGCTTACACATGACATGCTCTGCCAAAGAGCCATGTTTTGTGTGTTGGCATGAATGGCCGTGGGTCAGGCATGGCTCTTACACCTGGTGGTAAAGAGTTCCAAAGGGTAGGGGCAGAGACGGAGAAGGCCCTAAGCCTTGTGGATTCAAGGCGTACCTCTCTGGGACCCGGGATGCAGAGGAGGTTCTCTTGGGCTGAAAATAAATAAAATAAATATATAAACAAGCAAAATAATTCTGTGATAATGCTAAACACAGGTTGGAAGAAGAGGAACTGGAAGGAGCGAGTGGCAGGAGAGGACGAATGTGTGGGTTGCCCCATGTGCTGCATCATTTGAGCTCTACAAGAATCCTAGGTTTGGGGCCTGGCATGTCAAGCTCCCAAAGAACCAAATAAGACACCGAGGAGATGATGAAGGCAAAGAACAGAGGTGTTTACTCCCCTTGGCCAAAGTGGATGTCGGCAGAGACTGCTCTCCAAAAACCGACAGTGGTTCAACACAAAGAGATTTGGCTGAGCCTGTTGTTGATGGTCCAGTCTGAGGGTGGCTGGGGTCCGCTCACGGACGGGGCTGGAGCACTCTCCGTTGTGGCTGTGAATGGGCTGGAAAGTGTGGTGGGAAATTTAACACACTCTCATTGCTCGATTTGAGGTCTAGAAACTGCCTTTGGCTTGCCCATGGAAGGGGGGCGGGTGGAAGGAATGCGGCCGAGCTGGAGTTAATGGGATTCATAGACATGGGTTTGGGCTGGTCGCACAGTGGGCGCATGTGGGATTTGAGGCACGAATGGAAGGCACAAGGGAGAAATGTGTCAGTAGGAAGGAGCATCACGCCAACCCATGTGTTTTTCCCCCTGAGAAAGAGACACAGAGAGAGAGAGAGAGAGCTGCTGAGGAGGAGGAGGAGCGTGGGGTCCCTTCTGCAAAGAGCCCCCCAGGGCCCTGAGTGAGATCCGTGTCTTCTGGGGCCCTGGTTTCTCCAAAAGGACAAATGCTTACTGGAAGACCAACTCCAAACAAAAGCGGATCTGCTGGGAAGTATTAAACCATCTTATGCTCTAAATAATGCAAGTCAGCATATGATAGTAAATAATATAAAATTCTATTCGTTTGATGGTTCAAATAATGTATTTATTTATTTGTCACGTTTCTATACCGCCCCTCTCAGCCCGAAGGCGACTCGGGACGGTTTACACAGGCAGTCTCTGCCCTCAATACAACACAGCAACAAGTCAACCCCCCAGAAAAAAACATATAATAACAATTTAACAATTAAAAACATACAATTGCAGCCTCAGCCTCAATAAAATCACAAAGAGCAAGAAAATCTCCAGCCAGCAATAGCTAATAGCTCGGGTTTCCCAAATACATACAGGTCCGAATAGCACAAAGATGAAGGTCTACACAATATTTCGTTCTACACAAATTAATAAAGCGTATCAAAAGTCTATACATACAAGAGGTCAACGCAATTCAACGCTCTACACAATTACAAAGGCAGTCCGATATCGTATCAAGGCTGGATAGGGATATGCTGCGATAACGAGCAGCGGCCGAGAAGCAGTTAACGAACGCGCCCGGTTCACTCTTGGTCAAAAGGTCTTACTATTCACGGGCAAGGAGCAAAGTCACCAATATCACCAATGTATGGGATGAGCTGGATGCACGCCAACGGCTCTTAGTTCAAGGACGCCACTGTATGGCCATTTTGCGTCGGTCTGACGCTTCCTCAGGGTGTTACCAGATCTTCGGGACGCTCCTCATGGGTATTATACTGCCATCTCGGGTAAAGGTTCTTTTCTCAAAGCTAGAGGACCATCTGTATCAAACGCATATCTGACAGTAAGCATGGGTCCCATGGAAGAAGGGGAACATAACAACACACAAAAATAACATGTTTACATACCAGATAGAGAACAATCAGGGACGCCGCCAAAGGTAAGCTCTAGGGCTGGAGACAGCAAAGGGGAGACTGGCTGGATGGCTTAAGTAATGGAGTTCACAGGAGGGGCTAATGACATCATTGGGGCTTGGACAGACACAGCCTCATTTTACTCTGGGCCAGAGAAGCATTGACTTTTTTTTTTTCATGTCAGAGGCGACTTGAGAAACTGCAAATCGCTTCTGGTGTGAGAGAATTGGCCGTCTGCAAGAACGTTGCCCAGGCAATGCCTGGATGTTCTGATGCTCCATCATCCTTGTGGGAGGCTCCTCTCATGTCCCCATATGGAGAGCTGGAGCTGACAGAGGGAGCTCGACCCTCTTTCCCTGCATTTGAACTGCTGATCTGTAGGTCAGCAGTCCTGCCAGCACAAGGGTTCGACCCACGGTGCCAGCGGGGCCTCCAGCATTGACACGTTAGAAGTCCAATGGGCCAACCCCCTTCCGGCTTGTTTGATGAGCCAAGATGGGCCAGGATCCCGAGCGCAGGTGGGAGCCCTCACAGCTCCACGGATCTCGTCCACGTCCTCAGGCTGAACCTACCGAAATGCGTCCCTCAAACTAGGACAGGCAGGTCCCTCAGGGACATCGATTGGAGCCTCCGTCATGAAGGAGTCTCAGTCGGAGCGGATCTGACGAAGTGTCTGTAAAATGAAGGGTGGAATCGCCCCCTGGAGTGGCTGAGAGAGTGGTTGGGGGTCCTGCCCTGAGAACCAGAGTGAAGGGGCCCCTGACCACCCAAAGCAGCTCAGCCGGCCTATTAAGTGCAGGAGGCACAACAGAGGCAGCCGGGTGGGCTTTCTTGGCCGCCTTCACTGCTGCGTAGGGCAAGGCGTTCCCCTGACATTACGCCCAGTCGGGTCTGACTCTGGGGGTTGGTGCTCATCTCCATTTTGAAGCTGAAGACCCTGGCGTTGTCCTTAGACTCCTCCAAGGTCATGTGGCCAGCATGACTGCACGGAACACCGTTAACTTCCCACAATTGAAGGGAGATGTTGACTCTAAGCTGGAATGTGTCCAGGGGAGGGCGACTCAAAGGATCAAGGGCCTGGAGAACAAATCCTATGAGGTGCGGCTGAAAGAGCTGGGCATGTTTATCCTGAAGAAGAGAAGGCTGAGAGGAGACATGGTGAGGGCCACGTATAAACATGTGAGCGGAAGTCAGTCCTAGGGAGGAGGGAGCAAGCTTCCTTTCTGCTGCCCTGGGGACTAGGATGCAGAAGAATGGCTTCAAAGGACAGGAAAGGAAGGAGGTTCCACCTGAACACTACTGTGAGAGCTGTTCAGCAGGGGAACTCTCTGCCCCGGAGTGTAGTGGAGGCTCCTTCTCTGGAGGCTTTTAAGCAGAGTCTGGATTGACTCCACTGTCACTGCCGTGGTGTAATTCTACAAAATTTATTCGTTTATCTATTTTCGACATTTATCTGCCGCCCTTCTCACCCCGAAGGGGACTCAGAGTGGCTTACGTGTAATGTGTAAATAGAATATATTCTATTATTACCATAGCACAATACTAGCTTTATATATTACTATATTTGAAGGGAGATGTTCACAAGTGGGAACGTGTCCAGAGAAAGAGGCCAACTCAAAGGATCAAGGGTCTGGAGAACAAGCCCCGTGAGGAGCGGCTTAAAGAGCTGGGCACGTTTAGCCTGAAGAAGAGAATACTGTGAGGAGACATGACAAGGGCCGTGTATAAATATATGAGAGGAAGTCAGTCCTGGGAAGGAGGGAGCAAGCTTCCTTTCTGCTGCCCTGGAGACCAGGACGTAATGGAGTTATGGCTTCGAAGTACAGGAAAGGAGATTCCACCTGAACATGAGGAAGAGCTTCCTGACTGGGAGAGCCGTTCAGCAGTGGAACTCTCTGCCCCGGAGGGAGTGTGCTGGAGTGAGGCTCTTTCTTTGGACTCTGAGGCACACTGTGACACTTGCTTTTGTCCTGGCTAATTGACACCTGGCTGAGGAAAGAAAGAGGGCCTCAACTGAGGGAACCAGGCTCCTGAGGGAGCAAGCCAGGGGAGGGGCGCCATTTTGTGTCCCGCCCGCCATTTTGTGTCCCATTCTCCCAGTCCTGAGCATGCCCAGTGGGTGCCCACAGAACGTTCTAGCACCTTCCTCAGTCCTTGGGAAAGCACGGCTGGCCAGCTCCTCTTTGGCAAGGCCCCATCTTGCCTG
>JARBWK010000224.1:0-45472 GCA_030556195.1 Anolis apletophallus | reverse complement strand
CCCCGCCCCTCCCTCCCCCTTTTGCCAGGCAGGCTCCCCCGCCTCAGGACTTCCTCCTGCCTTCCTTCCTTCCTTCCTTCCTTCCCGCCCGTAAGGTAGGTAAGGGGAGGTAGGCCAGGGCCTGAGAGCGTGGGGAGTGTGAGGACACTGATCACAGGAGCTCCCCACTCTACCTCCGCCCTCCTCCCTCCCTCGCTCCCTCTCTCCCTTCACTCCCTCCCCTTCTTCCTCTCCTTCCTCCTCCACCTCTTCTCTCTCTTCTTCCTCTGTTCATTCCTTGCTCTCCTTGCTTCCCTCTTCTCTTCCTTCCTTCTCCACCTCTTTCTCCACCTCTTTCTCTCCTTCCTTTATTCATGTCTTGCTCTTTCCTTCCCTCTCTCTTCACTTCTCTCTTTCCTTCCTTCCTTCTCCACGTCTTCCTTCTCTCGTTCCTCCCTCTTGCTCTCCTCCTTTCCCTCCTTCCTTTGCTCCCTCTTTCCTGCTGCTGTTGTTGTTGTTATTATTATTACTAGCTTGGGGACCCGGCCCTGCCCGGGTTATTTGAGGAAGGCATTAAGTGCCAAGGGTGGTCCTTATGAGATGTTTACGTGGCTTGCAGTGGTCTCAGAAAGTGAGTGAAGGTACTTCAAGTCCCATCATCCATGGTCCATCCTCCTTCAAACGGCACCAGGATGTAGAGTGGGTCGTGAGGGCTCTGCGTGTCAGGTTTGGTCTTGATCAGTCATCGGATTAGGTTTGCAGCAGTTTTGGGAAATGAGTGAAGGTACTTCAAGTCCCATCATGCATGGTCTGTCGTCCTCCAAGCTGCACCAGGATGTAAAGTGGGTCATGGAGGCTCTGTGTGCCTAGTTTGTTCTTTTTTGGTAATGGATGAGGGTCGCAGTGGTCTCAGAAAGTGAGTGAAGGTACTTCAAGTCCCATCATCCATGGTCCATCCTCCTTCAAACGGCACCAGGATGTAGAGTGGGTCGTGAGGGCTCTGCGTGTCAGGTTTGGTCTTGATCAGTCATCGGATTAGGTTTGCAGCAGTTTTGGGAAATGAGTGAAGGTACTTCAAGTCCCATCATGCATGGTCTGTCGTCCTCCAAGCTGCACCAGGATGTATAGTGGGTCATGGAGGCTCTGTGTGCCTAGTTTGTTCTTTTTTGGTAATTGGATGAGGGTCGCAGTGGTCTCAGAAAGTGAGTGAAGGTACTTCAAGTCCCATCATCCATGGTCCATCCTCCTTCAAACGGCACCAGGATGTAGAGTGGGTCGTGAGGGCTCTGCGTGTCAGGTTTGGTCTTGATCAGTCATCGGATTAGGTTTGCAGCAGTTTTGGGAAATGAGTGAAGGTACTTCAAGTCCCATCATGCATGGTCTGTCGTCCTCCAAGCTGCACCAGGATGTATAGTGGGTCATGGAGGCTCTGTGTGCCTAGTTTGTTCTTTTTTGGTAATTGGATGAGGGTCGCAGTGGTCTCAGAAAGTGAGTGAAGGTACTTCAAGTCCCATCATCCATGGTCCATCCTCCTTCAAACGGCACCAGGATGTAGAGTGGGTCGTGAGGGCTCTGCGTGTCAGGTTTGGTCTTGATCAGTCATCGGATTAGGTTTGCAGCAGTTTTGGGAAATGAGTGAAGGTACTTCAAGTCCCATCATGCATGGTCTGTCGTCCTCCAAGCTGCACCAGGATGTAAAGTGGGTCATGGAGGCTCTGTGTGCCTAGTTTGTTCTTTTTTGGTAATTGGATGAGGGTCGCAGTGGTCTCAGAAAGTGAGTGAAGGTACTTCAAGTCCCATCATCCGTGGTCCGTCCCACTCAAAACTGCAGCAGGATGTAGAGTGGGTCATGGGTACTCTGTGTGCCAAGTTTGGGCCTGGTCTGTGATTTGTAGGGGCTTCAATGTTCTGTGGGAAATGAATCGGGTGAAGGTACTGCAAATCCCATCATTTGTGGCCCATCCTGCCCTAAACCGCACCAGGTTGTAAAGTGGGCCAGTGGGCATCTGTGTGCCAAGTGTGGTCCTGATCCTTCTATGGTGTGGGTCACAGTGCTCTAAGCAAGTGAGTTAAAGTACTGCAAGTCCCATCATCCATGGTCCATCCTCCCTCAAACTGCACCAGGATGTAGAGTGGGTCTTGAGGGTTCGGTGTGCCAAGTTTGGTCTTGTTCTCTCATTGTTTGGGGTCGCAAAGTGTTTCGGCCTGAAACTCCCACCATGCCTGACTGCCTCAGGCCTTGGCCTTATCCTCCTCTGCCACTTTAGAGGGTCGGAATGTTCGTGTTGGCTGGCCAATAGAGGCGTTATGCAAATACTTCCTCACTGGCAACCAATCATGTTGTCAGAATGTAGAGGCCGGGAGCCAATCAGAACGCTTGCACATAGCCACAAACAAACAAACCCACATACAAACATTCCACTTCATTAATATACTAGCTGAGGACCCGGCGGTGCCCGGGTTATTTGAGGAAGGCATTGTGTGCCAAGGTTGGTTCCTATTAGATGTGTATGTGGCTTGCAGTGGTCTCAGGAAGTTAGTGAAGGTACTGCAAGTCCCATTGGCCATGGTCCATCCCCCTTCCAACAGCACCAGGATGTAGAGTGGGTCATGGGGGCTCTTAGTGCCACGTTTGGTGTTGATCATTCATTGGATGAGGGTCGCAGTAGTCTCAGAAGGTGAGTGAAGGTACTTCAAGTCCCGTCATCCATGGTCCATCCCTCTTCAAACAGCACCAGGATGTAGAGTGGGTCATGAGGGCTTTGTGTGCCAAGTTGGTCTTGATTAGTCATTGAATGAGGGTCGCAGCAGTCTTGGGAAGTGAGTGGAGGTACTTCAAGTCCCATCATTCGTGGTCCATCCTCCTCAATACTGCACCAGAATGTAGAATGAGTCATGGGGGCTCTGTGTGCCAAGTTTGGTCTTGATCAGTGTTTGGATGAGGTTGGCAATGGTCTGGTGAAATGAGTGGAGGTACTTCAAGTCCCATCATCCGTGGTCCGCCCTCCGAACTGCTCCAGGACGTCCATTGGGTCATGGGGGCTTTTTGTGCCAAGTGTGGTCATGATTATGCACTGGATGAGGGTCGCAGCGGGCTTGGGAAGGGAATGGAGCTACTTGAAATCCCATCCTTCATGGTCCATCCTCCTCTAAACTGCAGTAGGATGGAGTGTGGGTCATGGGGGTACTGTGTGCCAAGTTTGGTCTTGTGGTTCAGGGCCGCCTTGGTCTGTGGGGAATGAAAAGTTTGAAAGTACTACAAATCTCATAACCTGTGATGGTACTTCAAGTCCCATCATCCATGGTCCTCCCTACTCCAAACTGCAGTAGAATGAATCGTGGGTCATAGGGGCTCAGTGTGCCAAGGTTGGTTACTGTTAATTCAGGTCATACACAATGTCCCATTAACTGAGGCCTAGTCAGGGAAATCAAGTTAATGAAGCCGTACTGTAAATTTTGGGCCTGGTTTGTGATTTGTAGGAACTACAGTGTTTTCTGGGAAGTTAATTTGGTGAAGGTACTGCAAATCCCATCATTCGTGGCCCATCCTGTCCTAAACTCTCTTTTGGGGCCTGGCCATACACAATGTCCCATTAACTGAGGCCTAGTCAGGAAAATCAAGTTAATGAAGCCGTACTGTAAATTTTGGGCCTGGTCTGTGATTTGTAGGAGCTACAGTGTTTTCTGGGAAGTTAATTGGGTGAAGGTACTGCAAATCCCATCATTCGTGGCCCATCCTGTCCTAAACTCTCTTTTGGGGCCTGTAATGTTCTGGCCTGCGCTGCTGGTAATTGGTAACTTTAAAAGGCCAATGGCAGGCAGCCGTTTTCTAAAAGCTGAGGGGGAGGAGAATACAGGAATCCATTTTGTTTTCACAGAGCCAAGTGGGGAGGGAATGTTGATGGTGCATTTTTTCCCCTCAGTGGGAAGAAATCCTGTTGTTTGAATGTAGAGGCCTGGATTCTGGGATGCTGGCTTTTCCAGTGGCAATCAGTGGGAAGAAATCCTGTTTTTTGAATGTAGAGGACTGGATTCTGGGATGCTGGCTTTTCCCCCTCAGTGGGAAGAAATCCTGTTGTTTTGATGTAGAGGCCTGGATTCTGGGTTGCTGGCTTTTTCCCCTCAGTGGGAAGAAATCCTGTTGTTTGAATGTAGAGGCCTGGATTCTGGGATGCTGGCTTTTTCCCCCTCAGTGGGAAGAAATCCTGTTGTTTGAATGTAGAGGCCTGGATTCTGGGATGCTGGCTTTTTTCCCCCTCAGTGGGAAGAAATCCTGTTGTTTGAATGTAGAGGCCTGGATTCTGGGTTGCTGGCTTTTTCCCCCCTCAGTGGGAAGAAATCCTGTTGTTTGAATGTAGAGGCCTGGATTCTGGGATGCTGGCTTTTTCCCCTCAGTGGGAAGAAATCCTGTTGTTTGAATGTAGAGGCCTGGATTCTGGGATGCTGGCTAATCAGTGGCAATCAATGCCCTCTGTCTGGTGCCTTAGAATTTTGGAGTGGCGAGGCTGGCCAATCAAAGGACTTTATGCAAATAGCTGCCACATTTTTCCCCTCAGTGGGAAGAAATCCTGTTGTTTGAATGTAGAGGCCTGGATTCTGGGATGCTGGCTAATCAGTGGCAATCAATGCCCTCTGTCTGGTGCCTTAGAATTTTGGAGTGGCGAAGCTGGCCAATCAAAGGACTTTATGCAAATAGCTGCCACATTTTCCCCTCAGTGGGAAGAAATCCTGTTGTTGAAAGGTAGAGGCCTGGATTCTGGGATGCTGGCTAATCAGTGGCAATCAATGCCCTCTGTCTGGTGCCTTAGAATTTTGGAGTGGCGAGGCTGGCCAATCAAAGGACTTTATGCAAATAGCTGCCACATTTTTCCCCTCAGTGGGAAGAAATCCTGTTGTTTGAATGTAGAGGCCTGGATTCTGGGATGCTGGCTAATAGAATTTTGGAGTGGCAAGGCTGGCCAATCAAAGGACTTTATGCAAATAGCTGCCACATTTCCGCCCTCCGCACACATACATACAAACATTCCGTTTTATTAAGGTATACAGATAGAGATAGAGATATAGAGAGATTGTAAGACTCAAATGACATCCAGTGAGATGTCCCATAACACCCATCCTTCAGCAGCTCCACTGGCTCCCGGTCGAGCACCAGATCACTTTCAAAGTGATGGTGTTAACTTTCAAGGCCTTATATGGTCTGCGGCCGATGTATTTGAGGGACCGTCTCTCCCCCTACCAACCCCAGAGATCACTTCGTTTGGAAGATCTGAACCTCCTCGAAGTGCCTAGGCATAAAACCACCCACCTAACATGCAGTCGGCGCAGAGCCTTTTCTGTGGTGGCGCCATCTATTTGGAATACTTTACCAACCGAAGTCCGTGCCTTGCGAGATCTGTCATCCTTTCGCAGGGCCTGCAAGACCTCTCTCTTTCGGTTGGCATGTGACTGTTGAAATTGTAATTTTGTTTTCGTTTAATTGGATGTTTACTCGGTCATATGTTTTTATATGGACTGTGAGCCACCCCAAGCCCTCGGGGAGTGGCGGCATACAAGACCAAATAATCTCTCTATATAAAAGGAGAGTGGTCGTGCAACGGGAGATATAGACGCGGAAACTACATGTCCCACACACACGAAAATCACTAGACCACTAATCCCTACTCCTAGGTCCAAACTCCACCCACAAAAACACGCCAAAACACAATGCAACACCCCCCAAAACACCCCCGTGCCACAACATTTACACGCATGTGCGAGCCGCGGCGGCAGCGAGAACGACACATCCCTCATCCTCCTTCAACACTCCCTCCCACCCCACCTCCCCTTGGCCCCGCCACTCCTCCTCCTTCAGCGCTCCCTCCCATCCCACCTCCACGCCCCAAAACATTACCCCACTCGCACCGCCGACTCCGCACCCACCTCCTCTGCCGCTTCCAGGCCGCTCCTCAACCCGGAACACGCGGACGCCGTCTTGGCCGCCTTCTCTCCCGCGTCCTTGCCCTTCCTCGGTAGCTGCCATCCGGTTCAGGACCCAGGCCTACTCGCCCTTCTCCGCCACCTCTTAGCCGATCCCTGACCCGGCCCGCGTGGGAGCCACCTTCGCCGTTTCCGCAAGCGCGGCCCAGGTTAAGGACCGCCTTGGAAGCGGCAGAGGAGAGGTGCAGAAGGCCAAGGAAGCGACGGCCCGCTACGGCTCCAAAAAAGGATGGCAGCCGCCGAGGACGCCCAAGGACACAGCGGAGAGAGCGCCCAAGGCGGCGCCCGTGCGACCCGGCTCCAACCGGCGGCTGGAAAACGACTGAGACGACCACTGAACTACACCTCCCAGAAGGCTCCACGCCGCTCCCTGGGAAGCAGGGGCGGAGCTTTCTGGGAAGTGTAGTCCCATACCCTCCTCCTCCTCCTCGGAAGCCGAAGAGGAACCAGGAGGCGGCGCCCCACCTCCCTGCCACTCCAAGGTCCACCATCGCCCCCCAACGCCAGGAAGGTGACAAGGAAGAACGAACAATCAACAAAAGAAACGGACATGGAAGAGGCAGGCAAGCACAAAACACATAATAAGAACACCCAATATAAAAAAACCCCACACATTACAAACCCCTACACAAAACAACAAAAACAAACACACATAAATACACATAAAAATATATACACATAAATACACACACATACACAAACACATACACACACAAATATATACACATAACTATACACATAAACCCACACAAACACATATATACACACATGCAAACAAATACACACATACATATATATGCACACACAAATACATACACACACAACTACACACACATATATACACACACAAATATACACATATTGTGTATGACCTGAATTAACAGTAACCTACCTTGGCACACAGAGCCCCAACCATGCATGATGGGACTTGAAGTACCACCATGGAAAATAGGATTTGTAATACTTCGAAATTTCTCGCATCTCCTAACAAGGGCACAGCAACGCGTGCCGGGTACAGCTAGTAAATAAATAGATAAAATGGAAGAGAACCCCAAAGGCTGTAAAGTCCAACCCCCTCTTTTCTGCCAGGAAGGAAGAAGGAATTCCTCCTGTATTGTTATACATTGTTGTTATTACTATTATGAAGCTTAAGGAAGAAGGAATTCCTCCTGTATTGTTATACATTGTTGTTATTACTATTATGAAGCTTAGGCAGTTGGAAGGGAATCCCAAAGGCTATCTAGTCCAGCCCCCTTCTTTCCGCCAGGCAGGAAGAAGGAATTACTCTTATATTGTTATACATTGTCATTATTATTATTATTATTATTATTATTATTATTATTATTATTATTATGAGGCTTAGGCGGTTGGAAGGGAATCCCAAAGGCTATCTAGTCCAGCCCCCTTCTTTCCGCCAGGCAGGAAGAAGGAATTACTCTTATATTGTTATACATTGTCATTATTATTATTATTATTATTATTATTATGAGGCTTAGGCGGTTGGAAGGGAATCCCAAAGGCTATCTAGTCCAGCCCCCTTCTTTCCGCCAGGCAGGAAGAAGGAATTACTCATATTGTTATACATTATTATTATTATTATTATTGTTATGAGGCTTAGGCGGTTGGAAGGGAACCCCAAAGGCTATCTAGTCCAGCCCCTTTCTTTCCGCCAGGCAGAGTAATTACTCTTATATTATTACTAGCTTGGGGACCCGGCAGTGCCCGGGTTATTTGAGGAAGGCACTGTGTGCCATAGTTCGTCATTGGTGTGGGCCACAGTGCTCTAAGGAAGTGAATTAAAGTACTGCAAGTCCCATCATCCATGGTCCATCCTCCCTCAAACTGCACCAGGATGTAGGGTGCATCTTGGGGGGGGGGGGTCTGTGTGCCAAGTTTGGCCTTGTTCTGTCATTGTTGGAAGCCTGGTCAGGAAAATCAAGTTGAGGAAGCCTAACAATATCCCATGAGCTGAGGCCTAGTCAGGAAAATCAAGTTAAGGAAGCCCTGTTGTCAATTTTGGGCCTGGTCTGTGATTTATAGGGGCTGCAGTGTTGTTTGGGAAGTGAATGAGGTGAAGCTACTGCAAATCCCATCATTCGTGGCCCATCCTGCCTTAAACCACACCAGGTTTTGAAGTGGGCCATTGGTCGCCTGTTTGCCAAGTTTGGTCCTGATCTGTCAGTGCTGTGGGCCTCAGTGGCTGACTGCCTGAGGCCTTTCCCTTTCCCTCTGAGTCACTGTAGAATGTTTGGATGTGGTTGGCCATTTGGAGGCAGTAATGCAAATTCCATTTCAGTGGCAACCAATCCCCTCTGTCTGGGGCCGTAGAATGTTGGAGTTCTGAGGCTGGCCAGTCAGAGCCCGTTATGCAAATAATCCCACAGTGGCAGCCAATCGAAACGCTGGCACATATTCCTCCCGTCGGTCGCTCGGTCGCAAACACTGACTTTTATTATATGTAATAGATAGATAGATAGATAGATAGATAGATTGTCATTATTATTATTATGAGGCTTAGGCAGTTGGAAGGGAACCCCAAAGGCCATCTAGTCCAGCCCCCTTCTTTCTGCCAGGCAGGAAGAAGGAATTACTCTTATATTATTATACATTGTTGTTATTATTATGAGGCTTAGGCAGTTGGAAGGGAACCCCAAAGGCTATCTAGTCCACCCCCTTCTTTCTGCCAGGCAGGAAGAAGGAATTACTCTTATATTGTTATACATTGTCATTATTATTATTATTATTATTATTATTATTATTATTATGAGGCTTAGGCGGTTGGAAGGGAACCCCAAAGGCCATCTAATCCAGACCCCTTCTTTCTGTGAGGCAGGAAGAAGGAAGTACTCTTACATTATTATACGTTGTTGTTGTTGTTGTTCTTCTTCTTCTTCTTCTTCTGACGCTTAGATAGTTGGAAGGGAACCCCAAAGGCCATCTAGTCCAGCCCCCTTTTTTTCTGCCAGGCAGGAATAAGGAATTACTCATATATTACTATACATAGTGTTTATTATTATGAGGTTTAGACAGTTGGATAGGACCCCAAAGGCCATCTAGCCCAGCCCCCTTCTTTCTGCCAGGCAGGAAGAAGGAATTACTCTTATATTCTTATACATTGTTGTTGTTGTTGTTATTATTATTATGAGGCTTAGGCAGTTGGAAGGGAACCCCAAAGGCCATCTAGCCCAGCCCCCTTCTTTCTGCCAGGCAGGAAGAAGGAATTACTCTTATATTGTTATACATTGTTGTTATTATTATTATTATTATTATTATTATGAGGCTTAGGCAGTTGGAAGGGAAACCCAAAAACCATCTAGTCCAGCCCCTTCTTTCTGCCAGGCAGGAAGAAGGAATTACTCTTATATTCTTATACATTGTTGTTGTTGTTGTTATTATTATTATGAGGCTTAGGCAGTTGGAAGGGAACCCCAAAGGCCATCTAGCCCAGCCCCTTCTTTCTGCCAGGCAGGAAGGAGGAATTACTCTTATATTTTTATACATTGTTGTTATTATTATTATTATTATTATTATTATGAGGCTTAGGCAGTTGGAAGGGAACCCCAAAGGCCATCTAGCCCAGCCCCCATCTTTCTGAGAGGCAGGAAGAAGGAATTACTCTTGTAATGTTATACATTGTTGTTATTATTATTAATATGAGGCTTAGGCAGTTGGACGGGACCCCAAAAGCCATTTGGCCCAGCCCCCATCTTTCTGAGAGGCAGGAAGGGAGCCCCAAAGGCCATCTAGTCCAGCCCTCTTTTTTTCTGCCAAGCAGGAAGAAGGAATTACTATTATACTATTATACGTTGTTATTATTATTATGAGGCTTAGGCAGTTGGAAGGGAACCCCAGAGGCCATTTAGTCGAGCCCCCTTCTTTCTGCCAGGCAGGAAGAAGGAATTACTCTTATATTGTTATAAATGGTCATTATTATTATTATGAGTCTTAGGCAGTTGGAAGGGAACCCCAAAGGCCATCTAATCCCACCCCCTTTCTGCCAGGCAGAAAGAAAGAATTACTCTTATATTCTTATGCATTGTTATTATTGTTATGAGGCTTAGGCAGTTGAAAGGGAGCCCCAAAGGCCATCTAGCCCAGCCCCCTTCTTTCTGCCAGGCAGGAAGAAGGAATTAGTCTTATATTATTATAAATTGTCATTATTATTAGGAGGGTTAGGCAGTTGGAAGGAAACCCCAAAGGCCATCTAGTCCTGCCCTCTTATTTCTGCCAGGCAGGAAGAAGGAATTACTCCTATATTGTTATAAATTGCCGTTGTTGTTATTATTATGAGGCTTAGGCAGTTGTAAGGGATCTCTAAAGGCTAGGCAGGAAGAAGGAATCGTTATACATTGTTGTTGTTATTATCATTATGAGGCTTTCCTCATATTATTATCATGAGGCTTTCCGTTACCGTGGAAACAGCAACTGGCCTTAGAATCTTCGGATTCAAACTTTAGCAGTTGGCAGTTGGTATTGAAAATCGATGGAGAGAGGGTGTGTGGAGAGTTAGAGAGAGTCTGTTTTAGCCAGCTGTCAGCCGGTTTAAAAAAAAGACTCTGACTCTACTCCGTGAGAAGGTAGAAGAAAAGCTGTGTTTTTAACTGCTAGGAAAGCAGTTGGGTTTAAAGGACAAGCAGTTAGTGTAAAGACTGCTGAGCTATTGGTTCTGGGAGGACAGCTATATAGTATCATGTTGCATCTCCATAGTCAGTGTATTGTAACCTTAAGATACGTGCCTCTAAGAAGATACTGTAACCACGTAAGCTTTGAACTCTGAAACCTCCATGCTTAGAACATTGTTTGAATAAACATTGCAGTTCTTTGACAAGAATATCTCCCCGCATGGTTCCTTCACACACAAGCCTCGAAAACAACTTCTTCCTAGTGGGTAGCCAAGTATAGTGAATGGTGGCAGCGAAAGTTAACAAATAGTGTCAGGGGAAGTTTGAGTTAGAGGGATACCCTGCCCTGACACAGTAATCGGAAGGTCAGTGAGAAAGCTGACCTGTGCGAATACTTATTACGTTATATGGTGGCAGCAAGTGGAAATAAAAGGAGTCTTTATATAAATTGGTGGTAAGGGTGGAATAAGAAAACTACCCGGCCACCGTTGAAAGTGAAATATAGAGTCCTTACATCAGGGGTGCCCAGGACGGTGATCGCGATCACCCGGGTGATCTTTGGGCCTCACCCGGGTGATCTTTAGGCCCCTGACCAGGTCAATCGCTGTTGGTCCTCTTCACGCGCCCCTGCACGCTCCAAGCGCGCCTGAGACTTCAAGAGGGAGAATGGGCACTTCTGTGCATGCGCGCGGGCAAGCTGAGCACCGTGTCACCCAACGCTGCCTTCCTCCTTTGCTCTGTGACGTCTGTGAGTGGCCGGAGAAGGACAGAGGGAGGAGGAATGCAGAAGGGCAAAAGAGGGGGCGGCGTGGACGACGCAATGGCATCCACGCCCGCTCCCTCTTTGGCTCTTCTGCTTTCCCCCTCCCTCCTCCTCCAGCCTCTCAAGAGTCGTCACAGAGCAAAGGAGGGGGGCGGCGTTGGATGATGCGGTGCTCAGTTGGCCAGCGCGCATGCGCAAAAGAGCCCATTCTCCCTCTTGGAGTCTCAGGCGCGCTTGGAGCGTGCAGGCGGCGCGTCAAGAGGAGCAACGACGGAGAAGGAAAAAAGGACGTTTTGGGAGCCATTTCCTGTCCAAATTGAAGCACAAAGGTCGGTCTTCTTACTTTCTGCCTAATAATTTCTGTGTATATATGCCAGGGAGGGAGAAATGGGTGCCTGTGTGTATTTTAGCATGTCCCATTCTTTATATTTCTGAGAATCAAATGGCTTTGCAGCTACCAGGTCTCTCTGTTTACTTTCTGCCTGATTATATCTGTGGGGAAATGGCAGGGAGGGAGAAATGGGTGCTTGGGTGTATTTTAGCATGTCCCATCTATCTATATATATAAAAATCGAGTGGTCGTGGGATGTCCGTTATGCACGGCCAAACTATACGCCCCAGAAACACAAATCCCACGACACACATTCCCCCAGACCACGAGGTACATACATAGCACAAAAAATCCCAACTACCTACCTTGCAACCCCCCCAAAAACGACCCCCAAAAACCGCCCATTACCTCCCAGGCTGCGCTGGCCACGAGCGCAGGAGACAGGGAGGGCAATCACAAGAGGCGCATTCAGAACCCCCACCAACCCACCCCGTCGCCCTCTCTCCTCACTCACAGGGACCTTCGCAGCCCACCTCCCTACCTTTAACCCCCCCCCAAACGGCCCCCAAACACCTCACGGAGCCGGGTCACGCGGCCGCCGCCATTCCCGCCTCCTCCGCTGCCTTCTCGCCCTCCTCCGTCGCCTTCCAGGAGTTTACATGAAGTGTAGTCCCATGGAGCACTTCTCCCAAGGAGAGCCGGAACTTCGCAAGAGAGAGAAGGGGTGAGTGATAGAGAGAGAGTGAGAAAGAGAGAGGGGGGGAGAGAGTGAGTGAGAGAGAGGGGGAGTGATAGAGAGAGAGAGAGAGAGAGAGAGAAAGAGGGGGAACTGAGAGAGAGAGGGGGGAGTGAGAGACGGGGAGAGAGGGGGCAGGAGTGAGAGAGTGAGAGAGACGGGGAGTGAGAGAGAGAGACGGGGAGAGAGAGGGGGCAGGAGTGAGAGAGTGAGGGAGAGAGGGGAGTGAGAGAGAGGGATGGGGGAGAGAGGGGGCAGGAGTGAGAGAGTGAGAGAGAGGGGAGAGTGAGAGAGAGACGGGAGTGAGAGAGAGAGGGCAGGAGTGAAAGAGTGAGAGGGGGAGTGAGAGAGAGAGGGCAGGAGTGAGAGACAGAGAGGGGGGAGTGATAGAGAGAGAGTGAGAGAGAGAGGGGGAGTGAGAGAGAGAGGGGCAGGAGTGAGAGGGGGAGTGAGAGAGAGAGTGAAAGAGAGAGAGAAAGAGGGGGGAGTGAGAGACTGAGAGAGAGTGACAGAGAGAGGGGAGAGTGAGAGAGAGGGGGCAGGAGTGAGGGAGGGAGGGAGTGATAGATAGGAATAGAGAGAGAGTGAGTGGTACATAGAGAGAGATTGGGTGAGTACACAGATATAAGAGACACACAGAGAGCGAGTGATAGAGAGTGTGATGGAGAATAATATACACAGAGAGAGACCGGGATAGATAAGGATAGGGATAGATAGATAGCGAGAGAGACAAACACAGGAAGTTATATATAGAGAGAGATAGGTAGATAGGGATAGAGAGAGAGAGAGAGACTGAGAGAGACACAGAGAGAGAGAGAGAGACATGGCACAGCAACACGTGCCGGGTTCAGCTAGTTCTTTATATTTCTGAGATACAAATGGCTTTGCAGCTACCAGGTCTCTCTGTTTACTTTCTGCCTGATTATATTTGTGGGAAAATGGCAGGGAGGGAGAAATGGGTGCTTGGGTGTATTTTAGCATGTCCCATTCTTTATATTTCTGAGAATCAAATGGCTTTGCAGCTACCAGGTCTCTCTGTTTACTTTCTGCCTGATTATATCTGTGGGAAAATGGCAGGAGGGAGGAATGGGTGCTTGGGTGTATTTTAGCATGCCCATTGTTTATATTTCTGAGAAAGAAAGAAGCCCCGTGCGGATGGAAGGTGGCAGCAGGAGTGGGTGCGCGCGCACGCGGTGATCTTTTAAACCTGGTTCTTCATATGGTAGCTCCCATGCTGAAAAAGTGTGAGCACCCCTGTTCTAGACAAAAACCCTGGGACATCCAACGAGGCTGCCTTAATGGTAGATCCGTTGGTTACGTTAAAAGAAGGGGTTGGCAGGACAGACAGTTTCAAATGTGGAGAAAAACCTCTTTAAAAAACAGCTTAAGACTTTCCCTCGCTACCAGGCGGACAGAAACGCTGCTGGAGAGTGCACCACTTATAGGAGGGCAGAAGCTATTCCCATCAGGACTGAGAATAATTACCTCAGAGATGGCGCCGTCTAGAAACAAAACCGTACCAATTTTGAAGAAACCAAGAGAAGCTGTTATTTATGTGGGAGAATAGGGCATCTGAGGTCCCACTGCTCTCCCCTAAGGAAAGAGAAATCTTCCTTCTGTATTACCCAAGCATCAGAGAAAGCCTCTGAAAAGGGAACTGGGTCCAAAACAGAAAAGAGTTGCCCTGAGACAGCTCAAATGGAAAACCCAGTAGAGAAACAGTGCCTTTTTGTTGTTCTGGACACAGGGTCAGATGATTACTTTGAGCCCATTGAGATAGATCAGGGCTGTCCAACTTCTACCGGCCCAGGGGCCTGAATTCCAGTCACTGATGACCTGGGGGGCCGTAGGGTCTGCCCCCGCCCCCGCCCGCCCCCCCCGCCCCGGCTCTGCCCTCCCCCAGCTCCGCCCCGCCCGCCCCCGGCCCTGCATGAATACAGTCAAATATAATCTTTTACTAACATTAAATGCAGGGTGGGCATTCAAAAGGGGCATCCATACAGTCAAATATAATCTTTTACTGAGATAAAATGCAGGGATAAGATATTAAATTATTTTAATTTAATATTAAATATATTTAATTCCATCCTCCCCTCTCCCCTTATTTTAAATTTAATATTAAATATATTAATTTCCATCCACCCCCCCCCCTTATTTTAATTTAATATTAAATGTATTTTATTCCATCCACTCCCTCCCCTTATTTTAATTTAATATTAAATATATTTAATTCCATCCTCCCCTTATTTTAATTTAATATTAAATATATTTAATTCCATCCTCCCTTCTCCCCTTATTTTAATTTAATATTAAATATATTTAATTCCATCCTCCCCTCTCCCTTATTTTAATTTAATATTAAATATATTTAATTCCATCCTCCCCTCCCCCTTATTTTAATTTAATATTAAATATATTTAATTCCATCCTCCCTTCTCCCCTTATTTTAATTTAATATTAAATATATTTAATTCCATCCTCCCTTCTCCCCTTAATGTATCCCATCTCCCTTATTTCATCTTTAAATATATTTAATTTTATATTTAATACATGAGGGGAGATGGGGGAGGGAATGAGGAGCCCTGCTTCGCCTACCTTTTCCAAACGCGCAGGATCCAGGAGTACCGGACGACGAAGAGGCGACGACCGACTGAGTCGAAGAAGGTCCTAATCGCGTCTGTGGGCCTCAGCGATCCAGTAGTAGAGTAGCCGAAGAGTATCGCGAGAATACGCAATCCACACGGGATTTCGCTGTCAACGCCGGCGTGATCTCGCGTTGACAGCGAAATCCCGTGTGGATTGCGTATTCTCGTGATACTTGCTCCGAACCCGGAAATAGGTATTTTTTTTTAAAAAAATTATTTATTTTATTTTTTAATTTTTATTTTTTTATTGAAAAGCTTAGGGGGCCGGAGGGAAGGGGCTGGGGGCCGTATATGGCCCCCGGGCCGCCAGTTGGACAGCCCTGAGATAGATGGAATCCAGATCCGAGGGTGGAGAGATACTGGGTCTGAGGTGTGTGTAATTCGGCCAGAACGGGTGCCAAAGGCTTTCCGAGAGCCAGTGTCTCAACTCTGTTTGAAAGGTTTGGGAACGACTGTGTTGTCCACGGTAGTGTCCTTACCAATTGAATATCAAAATTGGAAAGGATATTGGAATTTTGCGGTACACGCAGACATCCCTTATGATTGTCTGATTGGAAATGATCTTAGCAGAAGGATCAGAAGTTTGAAAAGGGACAGTCATTTGACAACAAGTCCCAGCAGGCAACAAAATGTCTCTTGCTTGCCTGTTTGTACCAGCACTGAGGCGAATCCCGAGGCTAGTTCAACAGTAGCCGAATTAGTTAAAGCAGGAGATGGGGAAAGTGAAATCGCCAGGGAGCAAAAAGCCGACGAGACACTTCGAGCTTTATTTACCACCACTCAGATTGGGAATAAAGAGCTTTCTCTGGAGAACCCATCCTGGTTTATCATTAAGGGTCAAGTCTTGTGCAGAGAGACTGTAGAACAAAAGTCTCCAGGGACGATAAATCCCTATACACAGATAGTTGTACCCCAACCATATAGGGAACAACTTATGCAAGTGGCGCACGCAAGCCCACAAGGTGGCCACATGAGAATTCGGCATGTAGATTGTTATTCCTTATGATATGTATTACTACTGATGTTAGATATATTGTCCCATGCTTTGTATTGGGATGTCCTTCCTTTACTTTTTGCTACATATTACAGTTTATTGATATTTTGCTACCCTTGTGAGTAGCTTCTGGTTATTCAGAGTGACTTTTTCCTCAGTGTGTTTCTACTGTTTTCATAGCCTGCCTGGCTGCATTACCAGGTGTGTGTGACTCCTCCCTGCCCTCAGAATAGTACCTTTGTTATGCAAAACAGTAACAGGGAGAAGCCACATACATGCACGGAATGTGGAAAGAGATTCAGTCAGAGTGACAAACTGCGTATCCATCAAAGGACCCACACAGGGAGAAGCCACATACATGCACGGAATGTGGAAAGGGATTCAGTCAGAGTGAGAGTCTGCATATACATCAAAGGACGCATTACAGGGGAGAAAGCACATATCATATAAACTTGAGTATATACTTTAGTATAAGCTGACACCTATATAATATAAGGCACCTAATTTTACGACAAAAATTGGGAAAACTTACTGACGAGTATAGGCTGAGGGTGGGAAATGAGGCAGCTATGAGGTGGAAAGGAGGTTTCTGGAGAAGAAAGACAGATTGGGGTGGGAAGGGGGAAACTGGAGAAGGGGGAAAGATTTAGATGGGAAAGGGGTGTGGAATATTTTTTGTTTTGCTTGAATATTTTGCAAAGGAACTGAACAATAAAGGTAAAATTGCCTGTCGTGTTTGGCAAGAACGTCCGCCTGTTTGTTTGGCCAGCGTCACTTCTCAGCAGGCAAAGGCTCTTCTCGATAGGACCACCACTCTTCCTCCCTTCTTCAACACTAAGCTCTTGTTCTTGTTGTTCAATGAGAGATTTCCGTGCTCTGCTCCTGACAAGATTTTCCTCTCTTTTCTCTGGCAGGTGACCTCTGAATGAACCTTGTGAGGAACACTTCCCGTTGCCTGACGTCTGGAATGAAATTACACAACACTCACAAGACATAAGTTGGAGAAATTATATTTCCAGCTACATACTTGTGTATTCAAGGAGGAAAGGGAGGACTGTGCTGTGAAAAGTGGGGCTTGGTAATTTATTCAAATGGACTAGAGCAATACAAAGACTGAGAAGAGGAAATCAGGAGAACATACCTGTGAATTTCTGGCATAATATTTGAATCATAAAGGTAAAAGAATGGAAAATCTCAATTCCTTGTCAACATCACACACAGGGGAGGAGCGACATAATTGTATGGACTGTGGGAAATGTTTCAGTGGGAGAAGTTCTCTTGCTAGACATCAACGAACTCACACAAGAGAGAAGCCGTATCAATGCGTGGAATGTGGAAGGAGCTTCAGTGAAAGAGGGACTCTGCGTGCCCATCAAAGGACCCACACCGGGGAGAAGCCGTATATATGCGTGGAATGTGGAAAGCGCTTCAGACAGAGTGGGACTCTGCGTATCCATCAAAGGATCCACACAGGAGAGAAGCCGTATACGTGCGTGGAATGTGGAAAGAGCTTCAGTGAAAGAGGGACTCTGCGTAGCCATCAGAGGACCCACACAGGGGAGAAGCCACATACATGCATTGAATGTGGAAAGGTCTTCAGTGAGAGTGGGCCTCTGCGTATCCATCAAAGGACCCACACAGGGGAGAAGCCATATGAATGCGTGGAATGTGGAAGGAGCTTCACTCAGAGTGGACATCTGCGTTCCCATCAAAGGACCCACACAGGGGAGAAGCCACATAATTGTATGAACTGTGGAGAACGTTTCGCATGGAGAAGTTGTCTTACTAACCATCAACGAACTCACACAAGGGAGAAGCCATATAAATGCGTGGAATGTGGAAAGAGCTTCAGTCGAAGTGGAAATCTGAGTGCCCATCGAAGGACCCACATAGGGGAGAAGCCACATAATTGTCTGGACTGTGGGGAACGTTTCACATGGAGAAGTTATCTTACTAAACATCAACGAACTCACACAGGAGAGAAGCCCTACAAATGCGTGGAATGTGGAAAGAGCTTCAGTCACAGTGGGACTCTGCGCACCCATCAAAGGATCCATACAGGAGAAGCCATATACATGCATGGAATGTGGAAAGAGCTTCAGTCAGAGTGGAGATCTGCGTACCCATCAAAGGATCCATACAGGGGAGAAGCCATATAAATGCGTGGAATGTGGAAAGAACTTCAGTCAGAGTGGAGATCTGCATATCCATCTAAGGACCCACACAGGGGAGAAGCCACATACATGCGTGGAATGTGGGAAGAGCTTCAGTCACAGTGGACCTCTGCGTATCCATCAAAGGACCCACACAGGGGAGAAGCCATATACATGCATTGAATGTGGAAAGGGCTTTACTCACAGTGGACCTCTGCGTATCCATCAAAGGATCCACACAGGGGAGAAGCCATATGAATGCAAGGAATGTGGAAAGAGCTTCAGTCAGAGTGGACATCTGCGTATCCATCAAAGGATCCACACAGGGGAGAAGCCATATAAATGCATAGAATGTGGAAAGAGCTTCAGTCGGAGTGGAGAACTGCGTACCCATCAAAGGACCCACATAGGGGAGAAACCACATATCATATCTACTTGAGTATAAGGCGACCACATATAGGAAGAGGCACCTAATTTTACCACAAAAATTGGAAAAACTTACTGACTTGAGTATAGGCCGAGGGTGGGAAATGCAGCAGCTATTGGTAAACTTCAAGAATAAAAATAAAAATAGATACCAACAAAATTTCAATAATTGAGGCATCAATAGGTTAAATGTTTCTGAATCTATATATATAGAAAGAGATGTGTCGTGCTGAGGGGCTTATAGACAGCAAAACCGCTGAACCCAAATCAGGCCACACAACCCCCCACACCACAAGGTATGTTTACCACCTGGAAAATTCCCTAAAAGTTCAAACAAAATCATCAAAAAACCCCAAAAACCTGGGGAACTACAATTCCCATGATCCCCCGTACCAAAGCTGTATGGCACATGCGTGGATGTACTGGGCCCTTCTCCCCCACCTCCCCCCCACAGAGAACAGCACAGACAAAAACACCAAACGGCAGTTGGCCGGCAAGGACAGAAAGAGAGAAGGGAAACGCGCACCCCCAGCCAATCCAGAGATGACACCGGATAGACACCAAGGGATGAGGGAGGCCCGCCAACTTCGGCAAAGCTGGGGCCTCAATTAGGATGCGGCCTGGCCTCCCTCTGGGTGCCTCCGAGAAGGATGGAAAACAGAAGGATAGAAGGAAGGGAGGGGGGACAGGAGGAGAAAACAAGGGAAGGAAAGAAGGAGGGAAGGGAGGGAGGACGGAGTGGAGGAGAAAGGAAGGCTAGAGGGAAGGAAGGAGAGGATGGATGGAGGACAAAGGAAGGAAAACGGAAGGATAGCACGAAGGGAGGGAGGGACGGGGAGAAAACAAGGGAAGGAAAGGGAGGGAAGGAAGGATGGGTGGAAGGAAGGAAGGACGGAGGGGAGGAGAAAGGAAGGCTAGAGGGAAGGAAGGAGAGGGTGGATGGAGGACAAAGGAAGGAAAACGGAAGGATAGCACGAAGGGAGGGAGGGACAGGGGGAGAAAACAAGGGAAGGAAAGAAGGAGGGAAGGAAGGATGGATGGGTGGAAGGAAGGAAGGAAGGACGGAGGGGAGGAGAAAGGAAGGCTAGAGGGAAGGAAGGAGAGGGTGGATGGAGGACAAAGGAAGGAAAACAGAAGGATAGCAGGAAGGGAGGGGGGACAGGAGGAGAAAACAAGGGAAGGAAAGAAGGAGGGAAGGAAGGTCGGATGGATGGGTGGAAGGAAGGACGGACGGAGGGGAGGAGAAAGGAAGGCTAGAGGGAAGGAAGGAGAGGAGAGATGGAGGACAAAGGAAGGAAAAAGGAAGGATAGCAGTAAGGGAGGGAGGAAGGGGAGGAGGAAAGAACGGAAGGATACAAGGAGGGAAGGAAGGGTGGATGGATGGATGGAAGGAAGGAAGGAAAGGAATACTGTTTCATTTTCTTCCTTTTCCTTCCTTCTTTGCCTCTTTCCTGTCCACCAGGCTACGCCACAGCAACGCGTGGCCGGGTACAGCTCGTAATTGTACAAAACTGTAATTTAAGATAAGACTGTCCAACTCTGATTAAATCATTATTCTGACCTCCTTCAGTGTAAACGCATCCTTCCAATAATAATAAATAGGGTAAAATAATAAATGTAATAATAACAATTGAGTAAAATATTAAATGTATTAATAATAATAAATAGGGGAAAATAATCCATAATAATATTAACAGAATAAAATAATGTAATAACACAGTAAAAGAAATGTAATAATAACAATAATAGATTACAGTAATGTATTAATAACAAATAGGGTAAAACAATAAATAGGGGGAAATAATCCATAATAATATTAACAGAATAAAATAATAAATGTAATAACAATAGAGTAAAATAATAAATATAATAACACAGTAAAAGAAATGTAATAACAATAATAGTAAACTAAAATTATAAATGTAACCGCAACAACAAATACAATAACAATCAAATTATCGCTATAGTTTATTTTAACTATACATTTTGGGGAAAATGTTGTGTGTATATGAATAATAAAACGTGGGAAGCGGGTGAGAAAGAAGGTCTGGAAACGGTATAATGTTGGAATGTGAAGATGTGTGGGAATTTGTGGTGGAAAGGAGGTATCTCGAAAAGTACGAGAGTTTGGGGTGGGAAGGGGGCAACTGGGGAAGGGGAAAGAGTGAGGTGGGAAAGGGGGCTGGAAACTGGGAAAGGTTGGGATGGGAAGGGGGGCTGGAAAATGGGAAACGGCATTGGGGAAAGAGGCGAGACAAATGGGAAAGAGAGGCTGGGACCTCGGAAAGGCTGGGATGGCGAGTGTAGTGAGAGAGGGGCAGGGGAAGGGGGTAGTAAAGACTGGCAAACTAAACAGGTACTGTTATTACCAGAGTACACAGAAAAGGTAAGGACCAAATAATAATGCTGTAAAACTGTTACACATTCACTATTTCACTTATATTTGAAAATAACAGAGTGGAGTTATACTCACGGACCACATAAATCAATAGCGTCTTAGTACAGTCAGACTTGGGCGTATCGTCATAAAGTAATTCAAGCCCACATATTCCCGTTAAGGGTCCCCCGAAAGTTCACACGGTACAAATTGTTCAAAATAATAGAGTATAATCCCAACGAAGTAAATGAAGTAAAGGACACAATTGTCAGTAAGTGGAGCCAGTCGAAATATGTTCCAGGAGCCGGGTTAACGGAAGTCACCAGGTCCTGCTCCGTTTCACGCAGATTGCGCTTTATCAAAACCCATTTTTTACAGTCAGGATATCGAGGCATCCACAGTTCTATGGATAAACACACAGAAGGGTCCAGGTAATAAACAGTAGTCCAATCCCATGTTAACATACAGACATATATAAACATGTATTAGGAACGTACATGAGAAATATACATAAGAGATGTATACATATACAATAATTACATTGGCCTTCCTCTACATTGGCCTTCCTTTGTCGGTGATCCGGAAGCTCAAGCTGGTGCAGAACGCAGCAGCACGGTTGGTGGCAGGTTGTCCATCTCGCTGCCACATCACACCAGTGCTGCGCGAACTGTACTGGCTTCCGATAGAGCACTGGATCACCTTCAAGGTGTTGGTTTTAACCTTTAAGGCCTTGAATGGTCTGGGGCCAGTGTATCTAAGGGACCGCCTCCCCACTATAGCCCACCACAACCACTGCGATCCGAGTCCCAAAACCTCCTGGTGGTGCCTAGTCGGGCGATCCATTCATCTGTCCTCAACGCTGAGGAGGGCATTCAGTGCCGCCGCCGGTGCTGTGGAATGCTCTACCCCCCACAGTCCGAGCGCAGGCCGACCTGCTAACATTTCGCAGGGCCTGCAAGACCCTCCTCTTCACCCAGGCGTTTGGTGTTTAGGTTTATGTATACAACTGCCCCCACACCAGGCTTGCGTGTTGGTTATGGTAATTTTAGTGTGTTTGTTTTATTCTGATCTTATTGCCTTATGACTTACAGTGTGAGTCGCCCTGAGCCTTCGGGAAAGGGCGACTAATAAGTCGAAGAAATAAATAAATAAAATAAATTAGGTACAGTTAAGTATAGCATTCCAATATTTGCGTATATAAATAAAGATATACATACCAATGATCAGTCATGCGACAAGCACGGGCCAAACTCAGGGGAGTAAGGCACAGATAGAGGTTAAAGCAAGTAATTTAACAGTCATCCAATTAACCATTATTCACAACACCAGAAGGGGTGGGTGGGTCGGGCAGTTAAAGGAGTAGGGAGGAGAGAGCTATACTTTCGTTCAACCCACGTGGGGACTCTGTGGAGAGGGACACGATCCACCGGGTTTCGGCGCAAATGAGTGCGCAATGTAGATCTTCATGAGGAGAAGTTGAAACTTTCTCAATGCAGGTGAATATATGTCTGTATGTTAACATGGGATTGGACTACTGTTTATTACCTGGACCCTTCTGTGTGTTTATCCATAGAACTGTGGATGCCTCGATATCCTGACTGTGAAAAATGGGTTTTGATAAAGCGCAATCTGCGTGAAACGGAGCAGGACCTGGTGACTTCCGTTAACCCGGCTCCTGGAACATATTTCGACTGGCTCCACTTACTGACAATTGTGTCCTTTACTTCATTTACTTCGTTGGGATTATACTCTATTATTTTGGACATTTTGTACCGTGAACTTTCGGGGACCCTTAACTGGAATATGTGGGCTTGAATTACTTTATGACGATACGCCCAAGTCTGACTGTACTAAGACGCTATTGATTTATGTGGTCCGTGAGTATAACTCCACTCTGTTATTTTCAAATATAAGTGACATAGTGAATGTGTAACAGTTTTACAGCATTATTATTTGGTCCTTACCTTTTCTGGGTAGTAAAGACTGGGGCAGGAAGAGAGGAAGGTGTCGCCTGTCCCATCCAAGGAGGGACCAAGCCCTGGGTCGCCGCCTCTCTACCTGAACACTTGAGTCCTGGCCGTGGATATAATAACAAGACACCCCCCTGAAAATAAGCCATAGTGTGTCTTCTTGAAAAAGAAATAATGTCTTATTTTTGGGGGACACGGGGGGAGCAACTTTGTGTTCTGCTGCCCAGGAGACGAGGACGCAATGGAGCCACGGCTTCAAACTACAAGAAAGGAGATTTCATCTGAACGTGAGGAAGAACATCCTGACTGAGAGCCGTTCAACAGAGGAACTCTCTGCCCCGAGTGTGTTGGAGGCGAGGCTCCTTCTTTGGAAGCTTAAACAGGCTGGATGGCCATCTGCCAGGGGTGCTTTGAATGCGATTGTCCTGCTTCTTGGCAGAAAGGGGTTGACTGACGATGGCCCACGAGGTCTCTCCCGACTCTCGGATTCTCGTATGGAACGGGATTGGGACCTACGACTAATTCACTAGTTATGACAATGAGGGGACATTTGTTTATTGTGGGTTTTAGGAATGAGTTTCCTCTGTTTAGAAACGGAAGAGTGAATATAGAGCAGTGCTGTCCAACATCTACCGGACCGGGGGCCGGATGTTTGGTCACTGATGACCTGGGGGGCCGCTCGGCCCCGGCCACGCCCCCCCGCCCCCGGCAGCAGCTTCCAGGGTGAAAGGAGGGAGGGAGGCGTCCTGGCAGGGAGAAGGCAGCGGATCCCTGCCTCTTCCCTGCCAGGCCCCTCCGTCCTTCCTTTCCCTCCCGGAGGCGGCGCGCCCCAAACGGAACGCCGCTTCCAGGGTGAAAGGAGGGAGGGAGGGAGGCGTCCTGGCAGGGAGAAGGCAGTGGATCGCTGCCTCTTCCCTGCCAGGCCCCTCCGTCCTGCTTTCCTCCCGGCGGCGGCGTCCCAAACGGGAGGCGTTGGAGGGGCGGGGATACCCGTGGCTCCTCCCTCCTTCAAGGCACCCTGGCAGCAGCTGAAGGCGGCGATTTCGCCGCCTTCAGCTGTTAAAATAGGTGCCTTGGAAGGGAGGAGGAGCCACGGGCATCCCTTCTCCCTTCCAAGGCATCGGCGCCGCCGAGAGAGGGACAAGGCGGCGGTACAGGAGGGAGGGGCCAGCTCTCTTCCTCCTGCCTGTATCGCCTCCGTCTCCCTCTCTCCGCGCGCCGCTGCAAACTGCCTCGCAGCGGCGCCACCGAGAGAGGGAGAAGGGGTGATACAGGCAGGAGGAAGAGAGCTGGCTGCTCCTCCCTGCCTGTATCGCCCCTCCCGTTCCTCTCTCGGCGGCGCCGATGCGATGTAGTTTGCATTAGCGCCGCCGAGAGAGAGAGAGAAGGGGCGGTGTAGGGAGGGAGGAAGAGAGCTGGCTCCTCCTCCCTGTACAGCCTCTTTCTCCCTCTCGGCGGCGCCAATGCAAACTGCATCGCATCGGCGCCGCCGAGAGAGGGACGGAGGGGGCGATACAGACAGGGAGGAGGAACCAGCTCTCTTCCTCCTCCCTGTCCCGCCTCCTCCTCCTCCCCCCCCCCGGCCGCCATCTTTTTCCAAAAAAATCTTGCTGGGGGTAGCGGGGGTAGCGGGGGCCGTGTCCAACAGGCTGGGGGGCCGGATCCGGTCCGCGGCCCACCTGTTGGACAGCCCTGATATAGAGTAAATGCAGATAGAAACCAGCGTGCGGCAAGAGTTTCCTTGATCCGTTCTCTTTGTTTTACTCTTATTGTGTAGGTGTGTGTTGTTCGGTTTTTCATGTTTGAGAGAATACAGTGAGTTTCAGGAGACAGTTCAATGCAAAGTAATGTATTCAATCACGCAACTCAAATGCATACATAAGCATTAGAACACCAATAAAAGGTGATATTTCTCACTTAAACACTCCGCATGAAACATATATCATAGAAGCGCCGCACCGTCCATCAGTATACCACAATATAGCCCCAGTAAATACTGTATATATACAATGGAAGGGTCTTTAAAGTAAACATAAAGGTGTGCCAAATGGCAAATCAGGAGCGGCGAAGCACTCTTTCTTCGGCGTTGAGTATTTATGTCACAGCGGATAGGCAACAGAAATATAGAAGTTTAATTCCCATCGGCCCAAAACTCCAGTCTCTGTTCGAGTGAATAATGAAACTCTCATTCAATTCACAAGGTAAATATATAACTTTGTATTGAATTGTATTTAACAATAACTGGCAAAACATCGAAAAACAACAGCCCTCACAGCTACCTTTCTAAACATCCTTTCCTCACAGATATTAAATCCCAACTGACAAATCCCAACTGTCACTTTGTAACTGACATTTCTCAAGGTTCCATTTAGCAGTCTTGAGACAGCGCCATCTGGTGTCAAACATGGCACACTGCAGGTCATCTCAAACTGCGAAAGTATATCTTGTGCTGACTCATGAATTGCTATTCAAAATGCAATAATCTGACACTCTTTATAGCACAATAACAGAAAGAACCCCCCCGAGTGACTTTGCCACAATGGCGTTGGCGCTTGGAATCTCAGCGCAACCCAAACAATAACAAATGCTTGACGCGGGGTGAAAGGCGGCCCCGCCCCGTCTCCAGGCTCGGGAGGGAAGAGGCTGGAATCTCCAGGTGGCTGTGGAATTGGTGGCTTGAAGCGGCAGAGTTCCTAAATGGATATACAGAGTAGTCCCAGTCTTAGGAGGTAATTTCTCAGCAGTAAAACGCTCCGTCAACGGGTAACAGTATATGGATCCTGCCCGTTTCTGGTTTTTCGTCAGGACGGCAGCAGACAGGAAGGTAACGCTGTATCAATTAAATCTGTATCTGTATACCTTTATAAAGCCGAATGTTTGTATGTATGTCTGTATGCGGAGGGCGGGAGGGCGGATATGTGGCAGCCACTTTCACAGGCCACAGCGACCAGCGCGGGTGATGGACCTGCACCAAACTTGGTACACATAACCCCCCTGACCCCCTTTACGTCCTGGTGCGGTTCGGGGGACATAACCCACGGATTATGGGATTTGTAATACTTTCCAACACTTTGGTTCCCACAGACCACTGAGGTCACCAAAAACGACCAATACAGACCACACTTAGCACACACAGCCCCATGACCCACTCTACGTCCTGGTGCAGTTTGGAGGAGGGTGGACCATGGATGATGGGACTTGAAGTACCTCTACTCACTTCCCAAGTCTGCTGCAACCCTCATCCAATCACTGATCGAGACCAAACTTGGCATACATAACCCCCATGACTGCCTTCACGTCCTGGTGAGGTTTGGGGGTGGACTGACAATGGACGATGGGATTTGTAGTACTTTCACACCCCTCTGTTCCCACAGACCACTGTGCCCCCCAACAAACACTGATAAAGACCACACTTGACACACAGAGCCCGTGACCCACTCTACCTCCTACTGAAGTTTGGAGGGGGGCAGAACATGGATGATGGGTCTTGCAGTACCTTCCCTCACTTTCCAAGACTGCTACAAACTTAATCCTATGACTGATCAACACCAAATCTGCCACACAGAGCCCTCATGACCCACTCTACATCCTGGTGCAGATCGAAGGAGGGTGGACCATGGATGATGGGACTTGAAGTACCTCTACTCACTTCCCAAGCCCGCTGCAACCCTCATCCAATCACTGATTGAGACCAAACTTGGCATACATAACCCCCATGACTGCCTTCACGTCCTGGTGAGGTTTGGGGGAGGACTGACAATGGACGATGGGATTTGTAGTACTTTCACACCCCTCTGTTCCCACAGACAACTGTGGCCCCCAACAAACACTGATAAAGACCACACTTGGCACACAGAGCCCCATTGACCCACTCTACATCCTACTGAAGTTTGGAGGGGGGCAGACCATGGATGATGGGTCTTGCAGTACCTTCCCTCACTTTCCAAGAGTGCTACAAACCTAATCCAGTGACTGATCAACACCAAACCTGGCACACAGAGCCCTCATGACCCACTCTACATCCTGGTGCAGTTTTGTGTGAGACGGACCACGGATGATGGGACTTGAAGTACCTTCACTCACTTCCTAAAAACAATGCAACCCTCATCCATTCACCAATACAGACCAAACTCGGCACACAGAGCCCCCATGACCCTATCTACATCCTACTCCACTTTGGGGGGGGGGAATAGAGATGATGGGACTTGGACTACCTTCAGTAATTTCATGATACCACTGCAACTCCCAATAATGATGGATCAAGACCACACTTGGCACACAGAGCCCCCATAACCCACTCTACATCCTGCTGCGCTTCACAAATAACCCGGGCAGGGCCAGGTCCCCAAGCTAGTAAACAATAAAAGAAGGCTCCTTGACTATAGTGGGGGTGATTCACAGGGTAGGAATAAGGCCAAACTTACCAAATAAAGTCTCATAGATGCACCCTAATGGGTGAACTCGCTCAATGTGGTATATTTCAAAGCCTGATGGCAGTGACCGAAGATCCGGTACAAGCCCTTGTGGATACTGTTACAATACTGATACTGATACAAATACTGTTGTACTTAGAACATGTAAATATCATCAATAAGAAGAGCCATGCTGAATTGGGCCTCAGCCCATCTAGTCCAGCATTCTGTGTCACACAGTGGCCCACCAGTTGTACACGGGGATCTCGAGCAGAAGGGAGGGCAAAACCCTGACCTGCTCCCGACCCCCACAAACAGTACCCGGGAAATCCTGCCTACCTCAACCAACTCCGAGGTGGCACTTGGATGTCCATTTCAGTAACTACTGATTCCCTTGGTATCCATGAATCTGTCTAATCCTGCCTTGAAGCTGTCCAGGCTGACAGCTGTCACAACCTCCTCTGGAAGTGAGTTCCATAACCAAATGACCCTCTGGGTGAAGAAATATTTCCCTTTATTAGTCCTAACTTTCCTACCTTGGAGCTTCAGGAGTGCCCCCTAGTCCTAGTGTTGGGTGACAGAGAAAATAGTTTTTCTTTATTCACCTTTTCTATCCCATGCATGATTTTATACACTTCGATCAAGTCACCTCTTAAACGCCGTCTTTCAAGGCTGAAAAGACCAAGGCGTTGCAACCTGATTTCGTAAGGGAGCCGCTCCATCCCTTGGATCATTCTTGTTGCCCTTTTCTGTACCTTTTCCAGTTCCGTTATATCCTTCTTAAGGTGCGGAGACCAGAATTGTACACAGTACTCCAGATGTGGCCTCACCATAGATTTGTAGAGAGGCAATACAACATTTGCCGACCTATTTTCGATTCCCTTTCTGATCATGCCTAGCATAGAATTTGCTTTTTTCACTGCTGCTGCGCACTGGGTTGACATCTTCATTGAGCTGTCCACCAAGACCCCAAGATCCCTTTCCTGGTTTGTCTCGGAAAGCTTTGATCCCCTCAGTTGATAGGTGTAGTTGGGGTTCTTTGCCCCGATGTGCATGACTTTACACTTGTTTAGGTTAAAATGCATTTGCCACTTTGTTGCCCATTCACTCAATTTCGAGAGATCTTTCTGGAGCTCTTTACAATCAGTTTCATTTTTAACTACCCTGAACAATTTAGTGTCGTCTGCAAACTTTGCTACCTCAGAATTCACTCCTACATCCAGGTCATTAATGAATAAATTAAAAAGTAACGGACCCAAAACTGAACCTTGGGGTACGCCACTTCTCACCTCTTTCCACCCAGAGAAGTGTCCGTTTATTACCACCCTTTGTTTCCTACAGTTTAGCCAGGTTCCAATCCAGGACAAGACCTGTCCCCTGATTCCATGGCTGAAGAGCTTATTTAGGAGCCTTTGGTGAGGGACTTTGTCTTTTGGTGACCCCCACATAAAGGAGCAGCCAATCCCCTCTGTCTGGGACGTTGGAGTTCTGAGGCTGGCCAATCAGAGCCATTTATGCAAATAATCCCACAGTTGCAGCCAATCGAAACGCTGGCACATATTCGTCGCTCGGTCGCAGCACCCACCGCCCGCAGACTCTGAGTTTTATTATATACTAGCTGTACCCGGCACGCGTTGCTGTGCCCTATTTAGGAGATGCGGGAAAGTCTGAGTATGTAAGGGTTTGAAATGATGCTACTTATGGTCTTGGTGTGTGTGTGCATGTGTATATGTGTGTATGTAGTGTATATATGTGGGTGTATGTATATATGTGTATGTATGTTTATATATGTATACGTGTGTATGGTACTGTATATGTGTGTGCATGTGTACATACACATGAGGGGGGAAAGGGGGAAGAAGGGGGTCTGAGGCTGAGAGAGGAAAAGAAGGGGACTGAGGCCTGGGGCTGACGTGGGGGGGTTGGGGCCGTAGGCTGAGGGCGAGAAGGAAAGGTCCTGAGGCTGATGGAGGAAAATAAGGGGGCTGAGGAGGGAAAAGAAGGCGGCAGCAGCCACCATCTTTCCTGGCGGCACTTCGGGCCAGGAGGGGGCGGGACCTCCGGTCTGCATTGTTTGGGCGTCAGTTTCCGGCCGGACCCTTTTCCTGACAGATTGACTTCCATCGGAGCCTTTTTGGCCGGACCGGAAGCGGTTCGGCCACCATGTTTTCTTGTAGTTTTTTGGGGTATTTTCAGTGTGGCTTCCCCAGAGAGCCCCAGAAGCGGCTGCTGCGGCGGAGAGCGGCTGCGCGTCTCCCTCTGTGAGGAGGTGGGTTGGGCGCCGCCAGTGTGGCGGTGAAGTTGCTGGTGTGTGGGAGAGAGGGGGACGGGATGGGTTGGGGTTGGGGGGGAGTCAGAGTGCGCAGTGTGTTTGCTCTCCCTCGGTCCTGCGTTGTGGTGGGGGGTTGGAGTGCGCCTGCGCGATGGCTCTCCCTCTGTTCTGCGCTCGTGGCCAGTGCAGAACGGGAGCCACTGGGCGGATTTGGGGGGCTGATTTTGGGGGTTGGAAGGTAGGAAGGTGGGTTTTTGTGTGTGATGGTAATACCTCGTGGTCTGTGGGAATGTGTCTCGTTGGATTGGTGTTTCTGGGGGGCGTAGTTTGGCCGTGCATAAAGTCCTTTGCACGACCACTCTCTTTTTTATATATATAGACTAGCTCGGGGACTCAGCCCTGCCCGGGTTATTTGAGAAAGGCATTGTGTGCCAAGGTGGGTCCTTGTCATTTGTTTATTTGGCTTGCAGGGGTCTCAGGAAGTGAGTGAAGGTACTTGAAGTCCCATTATCCATGGTCCACCCTCCTCCAAACTGCACCAGGATGTAGAGTGGGTAATGGTGGTTCTGTGTGCCAGGTTTGGTCTTGTTCTGTCATTGTTTGGGGCCGCAAAGTGTTTTGGCCTTAAACTCCCACCATGCCTGACTGCCTCGGGCCTTTCCCTTTCTCCCTCTGCCACCTTAGAGTGTCGGAATGTTGGTGGTGCTAGCCAATCAGTGTCTTTTATGCAAATAGTCCCACAGTGGGAGCCAATCAGAAAGCTGCCACATATCCTTCCGCCCTCCGCACACATACACACATACCAAACATTGACTTTTATTATATATATAGATACAGATAGAGATTATATTATATATACTGAAAATCTTATACAGGGTTGGTTTAACCTCTGGTTTGCTAAACTGAATTACCATACCACAAATGGAAGCATGTCTAAAAAGCGTGTCACCAAAAAACGAAAAGCTTGGAAAACTGTCTTAGAGCAGTGTAGTCCTCCCTCTTGCCACCGGAGGGCGCCCTAAGACTAGCGCTGGCCCTCCCTCTGCAGCAGGGCCTTTCCCTTGGATCCCTTACTTAGAGCAGTGTTTCCCAACCTTTTTTGAGCCGCAGCACACTTTTTACATTGACCAAATCCTGGGGCACACCACCAACCAAAATGACACAAAACGACACTCTAACACAGTAATACATATAGTTAATATGTTTTTGAATGTATTTGTACACTCAGTGTGAAACCTGGGCCTGTTTCGATGACCACAACATAGATATCCTGGCAGGAATGGCAGAAAGACACACAAAATGACACTCTAACATAGTAATACGTATAGTTAATATGTTTTTGAATGTATTTGTACACTCAGTGTGAAACCTGGGCCTGTTTCGATGAACACAACATAGATATCCTGGCAGGAATGGCAGAAAGACACACAAAATGACACTCTAACACAGTAATACATATAGTTAATATGTTTTTGAATGTATTTATACACTCAGTGTGAAACCTGGGCCTGTTTCGATGAACACAACATAGATATCCTGGCAGGAATGGCAGAAAGACACACAAAATGACACTCTAACACAGTAATACATATAGTTAATACGTTTTTGAATGTATTTGTACACTCAGTGTGAAACCTGGGCCTGTTTCGATGAACACAACATAGATATTCTGGCAGGAATGGCAGAAAGACACACAAAATGACACTCTAACATAGTAATACGTATAGTTAATATGTTTTTGAATGTATTTGTACACTCAGTGTGAAACCTGGGCCTGTTTCGATGAACACAACATAGATATCCTGGCAGGAATGGCAGAAAGACACACAAAATGACACTCTAACACAGTAATACATATAGTTAATATGTTTTTTGAATGTATTTATACACTCAGTGTGAAACCTGGGCCTGTTTTGATGACCACAACATAGATATCCTGGCAGGAATGGCAGAAAGACACACAAAATGACACTCTAACACAGTAATACATATAGTTAATATGTTTTTGAATGTATTTGTACACTCAGTGTGAAACCTGGGCCTGTTTCGATGAACACAACATAGATATCCTGGCAGGAATGGCAGAAAGACACACAAAATGACACTCTAACACAGTAATACATATAGTTAATATGTTTTTGAATGTATTTATACACTCAGTGTGAAACCTGGGCCTGTTTCGATGAACACAACATAGATATCCTGGCAGGAATGGCAGAAAGACACACAAAATGACACTCTAACACAGTAATACATATAGTTAATATGTTTTTAAATGTATTTATACACTCAGTGTGAAACCTGGGCCCGTTTCGATGAACACAACATAGATATCCTGGCAGGAATGGCAGAAAGACACACAAAATGACACTCTAACACAGTAATACATATAGTTAATATGTTTTTGAATGTATTTATACACTCTCTTAGTGTGAAACCTGGGCCTGTTTCGATGAACACAACATAGATATCCTGGCAGGAATGGCAGAAAGACACACAAAATGACACTCTAACACAGTAATACATATAGTTAATATGTTTTTGAATGTATTTGTACACTCAGTGTGAAACCTGGGCCTGTTTCGATGAACACAACATAGATATCCTGGCAGGAATGGCAGAAAGACACACAAAATGACACTCTAACACAGTAATACATATAGTTAATATGTTTTTGAATGTATTTATACACTCAGTGTGAAACCTGGGCCCGTTTCGATGAACACAACATAGATATCCTGGCAGGAATGGCAGAAAGACACACAAAATGACACTCTAACACAGTAATACATATAGTTAATATGTTTTTGAATGTATTTATACACTCAGTGTGAAACCTGGGCCTGTTTCGATGAACACAACATAGATATCCTGGCAGGAATGGCAGAAAGACACACAAAATGACACTCTAACACAGTAATACATATAGTTAATATGTTTTTGAATGTATTTATACACTCAGTGTGAAACCTGGGCCTGTTTCGATGAACACAACATAGATATCCTGGCAAGAATGGCAGAAAGACACACAAAATGACACTCTGACATAGTAATGCATATAGTTAATATGTTTTTAAATGTATTTATACACTCAGTGTGAAACCTGGGCCTGTTTCGATGAACTCAACATAGATATCCTGGCAGGAATGGCAGAAAGACACACAAAATGACACTCTAACAGAGTAATATATATAGTTAATATGTTTTTGAATGTATTTGTACACTCAGTGTGAAACCTGGGCCTGTTTCGATGAACACAACATAGATATCCTGGCAGGAATGGCAGAAAGACACACAAAATGACACTCTAACACAGTAATACATATAGTTAATATGTTTTTGAATGTATTTGTACACTCAGTGTGAAACCTGGGCCTGTTTCGATGAACACAACATAGATATCCTGGCAGGAATGGCAGAAAGACACACAAAATGACACTCTAACACAGTAATACATATAGTTAATATGTTTTTGAATGTATTTATACACTCAGTGTGAAACCTGGGCCTGTTTCGATGACCACAACATAGATATCCTGGCAGGAATGGCAGAAAGACACACAAAATGACACTCTAACAGAGTAATATATATAGTTAATAATAATAATAATAATACTTTAATATTTGTGAGTCGCCCTCACCGGCGTGCTCGGGCGACTTACAACAGTTAAAACCCTAGGGTGAACAATGTACAACAGTTTAAAAACATGGAATATGAACAGGAGGGGTGGCTCAGGTAGTCCAGGGTACCGAGCCAGTCCCGACGCTAGGCGGAAGAGCCAGGTCTTCAAGGCTGGCCGGAATCCAGATAGAGTCGGAGAGGCTCTGAGGGTGGGCGGCAGTGAGTTCCAAGTCGAAGGGGCCGCGACGGAGAAGGCTCTCCGCCGAGTTTCCGCCAGTCTAGCCTCCCGCACTCCAGGGGTAGTCAGGCGGTCACCGTTGATGGAGCGTGCTGGCCTCTCGCTGCATTGGGCCGTCAGCCGGTCACTCAGATAGGAAGGCCCAATGTTGTGCCGGGCTTTAAAGGTGAGCACCAGGAGTTTGTAAAGGGCTCTGAACTCTAGGGGCAGCCAGTGAAGTTCTTTAAGAATGGGGAAATGTGATCCCTCACTGATGACCCAGTAATGAGTCTGGCTGCGGCGTTATGGATACGTTTCAGCCTCTTAGTTGTTGTCTGGGGAGGCCCACATATAGGGCGTTGCAGTAGTCGGCGTGAGACGACAGTGGCATGGACCACTGTTCTCAAGGCCTCTGGTGGAAGGTAGGGAGCCAGCCGACGGGCCCCTACGGAGATGGAAAAAGGCGCCCTTAGCTGCAGCCTGGATCTGGGCCTCCATCGTGAGATTTTCGTCTAGGATCACTCCCAGGCTTTTCACCGCGGGGCTGGAGCCAGGGACTCGCCCTCGAAGAGTGGAAGTGGTGGGCGGGGTCGGGACGACCCGGCCAGAGGATCTCCGTTTTAGCCGGGTTGATCTTGAGTCTATATGCCCTGAGCCAGCTCGTCACCGCCCTCAATCCTAGGCTGAAACTGTCCGTACTGATGATGACCCTGGGTCAAGCTTCAAGAGCAGCTGCGTGTCGTCTGCGTATTGGTAGCAGGAGAGACCCATGGCTCCTAGCAATATTAGCCAGGGGCTGGATGTAGATATTAAAGAGGGTGGGAGATAGAATGGCACCCTGAGGGACTCCACACTCCAATTCGTTTTTCAAAGAGACTTGACCCTGCCACTCGACCCGCTGCGAGCGGCCTCGCAGGAACGATTCCAGCCAGGCCAGAGCTCTGTCTTGGATCCCGGAGGCCGCCAGGCGATGGAGAAGCAGGTCGTGGTCGACGGTATCAAAGGCCGCCGTAAGGTCCAAGAGGACTAGGATTGCCGAGCCTCCCCGATCCAGTTGTCGACGTTAATACGTTTTTAAATGTATTTGTACACTCAGTGTGAAACCTGGGCCTGTTTCGATGAACACAACATAGATATCCTGGCAGGAATGTCAGAAAGACACACAAAATGACACTCTAACATAGTAATACATATTGTTAATATGTTTTTGAATGTATTTATACACTCAGTGTGAAACCTGGGCCTGTTTTGATGACCACAACATAGATATCCTGGCAGGAATGGCAGGCAGGCACACAAAATGACACTCTTAACACAGTAATACATATAGTTAATATGTTTTTGAATGTATTTGTACACTCAGTGTGAAACCTGGGCCTGTTTTGATGACCACAACATAGATATCCTGGCAGGAATGGCAGAAAGACACACAAAATGACACTCTAACACAGTCATACATATAGTTAATACGTTTTTAAATGTATTTATACACTCAGTGTGAAACCTGGGCCCGTTTCGATGAACTCAACATAGATATCCTGGCAGGAATGGCAGAAAGACACACAAAATGACACTCTAACACAGTAATACATATAGTTAATATGTTTTTTTAATGTATTTATATACTCAGTGTGGAACCTGGGCCTGTTTCGATGAACTCAACATAGATATCCTGGCAGGAATGGCAGAAAGACACACAAAATGACACTCTAACACAGTAATACATATAGTTAATATGTTTTTGTATTTAATGTGTGAAACCTGGGCCTGTTTCGATGAACACAACATAGATATCTTGGCAGGAATGGCAGAAAGACACACAAAATGACACTCTAACACAGTCATACATATAGTTAATACGTTTTTAAATGTATTTGTACACTCAGTGTGAAACCTGGGCCTGTTTCGATGAACACAACATAGATATCCTGGCAGGAATGGCAGAAAGACACACAAAATGACACTCTAACATAGTAATACATATAGTTAATATGTTTTTGAATGTATTTGTACACTCAGTGTGAAACCTGGGCCTGTTTTGATGACCACAACATAGATATCCTGGCAGGAATGGCAGAAAGACACACAAAATGACACTCTAACATAGTAATACATATAGTTAATATGTTTTTGAATGTGTGAAACCTGGGCCTGTTTCGATGACCACAACGTAGATATCCTGGCAGGAATGGCAGAAAGACACACAAAATGACACTCTAACACAGTCATACATATAGTTAATACGTTTTTAAATGTATTTGTACACTCAGTGTGAAACCTGGGCCTGTTTCGATGAACACAACATAGATATCCTGGCAGGAATGGCAGAAAGACACACAAAATGACACTCTAACACAGTCATACATATAGTTAATATGTTTTTAAATGTATTTATATACTCAGTGTGAAACCTGGGCCTGTTTCAATGAACACAACATAGATATCCTGGCAGGAATGGCAGAAAGACACACAAAATGACACTCTAACATAGTAATACGTATAGTTATATATGTTTTTGAATGTATTTATACACTCAGTGTGAAGCCTGGGCCTGTTTCGATGAACACAACATAGATATCCTGGCAGGAATGGCAGAAAGACACACAAAATGACACTCTAACACAGTCATACATATAGTTAATATGTTTTTAAATGTAGTTATACCCTCGGTGTGAAACCTGGGCCTGTTTCGATGAACACAACATAGATATCCTGGCAGGAATGGCAGAAAGACACACAAAATGACACTCTAACATAGTAATACATATACGGTAGTTAATATGTTTTTGAATGTATTTGTACACTCAGTGTGAAACCTGGGCCTGTTTTGATGACCACAACATAGATATCCTGGCAGGAATGGCAGGCAGGCACACAAAATGACACTCTTAACACAGTAATACATATAGTTAATATGTTTTTGAATGTATTTGTACACTCAGTGTGAAACCTGGGCCTGTTTTGATGACCACAACATAGATATCCTGGCAGGAATGGCAGAAAGACACACAAAATGACACTCTAACACAGTCATACATATAGTTAATACGTTTTTAAATGTATTTGTACACTCAGTGTGAAACCTGGGCCTGTTTCGATGAACACAACATAGATATCCTGGCAGGAATGGCAGAAAGACACACAAAATGACACTCTAACATAGTAATACATATAGTTAATATGTTTTTGAATGTATTTGTACACTCAGTGTGAAACCTGGGCCTGTTTTGATGACCACAACATAGATATCCTGGCAGGAATGGCAGAAAGACACACAAAATGACACTCTAACATAGTAATACATATAGTTAATATGTTTTTGAATGTGTGAAACCTGGGCCTGTTTCGATGACCACAACGTAGATATCCTGGCAGGAATGGCAGAAAGACACACACGAAGGTCTGGCTCAATTTATAGTTAACACACAATCAAAGCGCATCCTGAACTCTTGCAACAATGGAATTGAACCAAACTTGCCACACAGAACTCCCATGACCAACCAAAAATACTGGAAGGGATTGGTGAGCATTGACCTTGAGTTTGGGAGTTGTAGTTCACCTACTGTACATCCAGAGAGCACTGTGGACTCAAACAATGATAGATCTGGACCAAACATGGCACGAATACTCAATATGCCCAAATGTGAACACTAGTGGAGTTTGGGGGAAATTAGACTTGACATTTGGGAGTTGTAGTTGCTGGGATTTATAGTTCCCCTACAATCAAAGAGCATTCTGAACCCCACCAATGATAGAACTGGGCCAAAGTTCCCACACAGGACCCCCTGGTCATGGGAGGGATCTCCAAAGGTCATCCAGTCAAGCCCCCTTCTTTCTCCCCCTCTCTTGCTTTGTTCCTTTCTTTCCTTCCTTCTTTCTTTCCTACCTTTCCCTTCCTTCCTTCCTTCCTTTCATTCCCCTCCTCCCTCCCCTCCTTCTCAGCTCCTCATAGCTTACCTTGGAAGCGGCTCCGGAGGACCCAAGGGTAGAAGCCCAGCGGGTCTATTGCTGCGGCTGTGGGGTGGGGGTGAAGGGTGCCACCGGGGGGGGCGGCTCCGGGCAGATGGGGGTTCGAGTGGGGAGGAGGGGGCACCAGGCGGGGTGGGGCCGAAAGAGGTGCAGGCAGGCCGGGAAGACGCCCTCCAAGCCCCACACTGGGAAGCAGCCCAGGCCCCCCGGGACCCCTGCCCCCGCCAGCAGGAGGGGGTCCTTCCCCACCAGGGACTCAATGGAGAAGCAGCGCTTCGACGCGCCCGCCACTGCCCCCCCTAGCGAGCAGGCCCGGATTACCCATAAGGCCACCCTAGGCCATGGCCTAGGGCGGCACCCATGGGGGGGGGCAGCAGGACCGGACCCCCCAAAAAAAGTTTTTTAAAAATTTGGGGAAAAAAATTCAAAAAAAATTCAACTAACCCAGAAAAATTCCCAGTTATATAAAAATAACTATGAAGTATATTGGAAAGAAATAAAAAAATTACTTGAAAAATGGAAAAAAGATAAATTTATCATTTCCGGGTAGAATTGCTGCCATCAAGGTGGCAATTCCCCCGAAAATAAACTTCTTATTCAGTTCACTGCCAATTATCAAAAAGAAAATCAAATTGACATATGGCAGTGTTTCTCAACCTTTTTTGAGCCGCGGCACACTTTTTACATTTACAAAATCCGGGGGCACACCACCAACCAAAATGTAGTACCATCACAGAAAATACATTGACCTGTTATACTATATGGTTGAGTAATACCAATAATTTACAGCAGGTGTCAGCATACTATAATACATGCAATAATACATGATCTACTCACATTGAACATAGCTACTGCGGGGGGTGATAAGTGAATGATGTTCCATGCAGTCCTTCCAGTCAGTGGCCACGTGACTCTGGAGGCTCCTGCAGAGAACGCCGGCTCTCCGGCTGAGAAAACGCCAGAAGGGGAAGCCTTTCCCTCCTGGGTCCGTGCGCCTGCCTGCTTGTGCCACTCGGGAGGCCCGCCCGCCCGCCTGCCTGCGTGTGCTGGACTTTGCCCTGGGTGAGTCCCCGCGGAGAGGCAAACTGCACCATTCTCTTGCGGAACACGGGCCTCTCTAGGACCTAGAGAGGCAGGAGAGCTCAGGAGGGAGGGGCCGGGCGCTCTCCTCCAGAAATGAGCCTCCTGGGTCCCGTGCGCCTGCCTGTCCTCGGGAGGCCCGCCCGCCCGCCTGCGCATGCCGGACTCTGCCCACGGAGAGGCAGCCTTCCCTCCTTGCCCCCAGGCTCTCTCCCTCCGCTTGGGTCTCACCAGCTCCCAGCTCCCGCCGGGCCCTCCGGAAGACGCGAGCCGGACAAACCCGCGAACCAGGAGAACGGCTCCCCGCAGGGCCCAGGCCTTGCCTGGGAGCCGAGTTTGTCCATCTTGCGTCTTCCGGCGTGCCCGGCCGGAGACGGGAGCTGGTGAGACCCAAGCGGAGGCAGGGAGCCTGGGGGCAAGGAGGGAAGGCTGCCTCTCCGTGGGCAGAGTCCGGCACGCGCAGGCGGGCGGGCGGGCTCCCGAGGGACAGGCAGGCGCACGGGACCCAGGAGGCTCATTTCTGGAGGAGAGCGCGCCCGGCCCCTCCCCCTCCTGAGCCTCCCCTGCCTCTCTAGGTCCTAGAGAGGCCCGTGTTCCGCAACCGCTGATCCGCGATCAGCTGGTGTGCCGCGGGAAAACCTCGGAGGGGGGAGAAAGGCGGGGGGAAGAGGTTTTCTTGCGGCACACCAGCTGATTGCTCACGGCACACTCGTGTGCCGGGGCACAGCGGTTGACAATGACTGACATATGGAACAGAACAATATCAAGATTTATATGGGGAGGTAAAAAAAACAGAGTCAGATTGAAATACATTCAAGATCCTAAAGAAAGAGGTGGTCTAGGCCAGGGCTGTCCAACTTCTACCAGCCCAAGGGCCGGAATTCCGGTCACTGATCACCTGGGGGCCAAGCCCCCGGCTCCGCCCCCTCCCCACCCCTCCCTGGCTTCGCCCCCTCCCCGGCTCTACCCCCTCGCCCTATTATAATTATTATAATATCTTATTATGTGAGTTTGATAATAATAATAACAATAACAATAATGGGTGGCTGTGAGTTTCCTGGGCTGCCTGGCCATGTCCCAGAAGCATTATTCTCTCCTGGTGTTTCTAGGGCAGCATGGGTATTTCTGTAAAATGTTCAGCCAGGCTTTGAAGCTGCAAGGCCGTCCAGTGGCAGTGGGGATATAAACGTGACACGTAAAGTGTAAACAATTAGTCAGATACTACATTCCTTTAGAAATTTCAAAAGTATAATTATACATATATAATCCAGGCACTGGTAGGAGTTTTGTGTTCCAAGAGTTTTTTACATGCAAAACGGATTCCTGTGTGTATGGGATTTGTTGTCCTTGTGGGAAGATATATCTGGGTGAGACTAAAAGAAATTTAAATGTCAGGATTTCTGAACACTGGTCCAAAATCAGAAATTTACATAAGAACATAAGAAGAGCCATGCTGAATCGGACCTCAGCCCATCTAGTCCAGCATTCTGTGTCCCACAGTGGCCCACCAGTTGTACACGGGGATCTCGAGCAGAAGGGAGGGCAAAACCCTCACCTGCTCCCGACCCCCCACAACCAGTACCCGGGGAAAATCCTGCCTACCTCAACCAACTCCGAGGTGGCACTTGGATGTCCATTTCAGTAACTACTGATTCCCTTGGTATCCATGAATCTGTCTAATCCTGCCTTGAAGCTGTCCAGGCTGACAGCTGTCACAACCTCTTCTGGAAGTGAGTTCCATAACCCAATGACCCTCTGGGTGAAGAAATATTTCCCTTTATTAGTCCTAACTTTCCTACCTTGGAGCTTCAGGAGTGCCCCCTAGTCCTAGTGTTGGGTGACAGAGAAAATATTTTTCTTTATTCACCTTTTCTATCCCATGCATGATTTTATACACTTCGATCAAGTCGCCTCTTAGACGCCGTCTTTCAAGGCTGAAAAGACCAAGGCGTTGCAACCTGATTTCGTAAGGGAGCCGCTCCATCCCTTGGATCATTTTTGTTGCCCTTTTCTGTACCTTTTCCAGTTCCGTTATATCCTTCTTAAGGTGCGGAGACCAGAATTGTACACAGTACTCCAAATGTGGCCTCACCATAGATTTGTAGAGAGGCAATACAACATTTGCTATTTTCGATTCCCTTTCTGATCATGCCAAGCATAGAATTTGCTTTTTTCGCTGCTGCTGCGCACTGGGTAGACATCTTCATTGAGCTGTCCACCAAAACCCCGAGATCCCTTTCCTGGTTTGTCTCGGAAAGCTTTGACCCCATCAATTTGTAGGTGTAGTTGGGGTTCTTTGCCCCGATGTGCATGACTTTACACTTGTTTAGGTTAAAATGCATTTGCCACTTTGTTGCCCATTCACTCAATTTCGAGAGATCTTTCTGGAGCTCTTTACAATCAGTTTCATTTTTAACTACCCTGAACAATTTAGTGTCGTCTGCAAACTTTGCTACCTCAGAATTCACTCCTACATCCAGGTCATTAATGAATAAATTAAAAGTAACGGACCCAAAACTGAACCTTGGGGTACGCCACTTCTCACCTCTTTCCACCCAGAGAAGTGTCCGTTTATTACCACCCTTTGTTTCCTACAGTTTAGCCAGGTTCCAATCCAGGACAAGACCTGTCCCCTGATTCCATGGCTGAAGAGCTTGTTTAGGAGCCTTTGCTGAGGGACTTTGTCAAAAGCCTTTTGGAAGTCAAGGTAAACAATATCGACTGGGTCCCCTTTATCTATGTGTTTATTTACACCCTCAAAGAATTCTAACAAGTTAGTAAGACATGATTTGCCTTTGCAGAAACCATGTTGATTTTCCTTCAGCAATGCCTGTTCTTCTATGTGCTTAGTATATTTTTCTTTAATAATGGTTTCCATCACTTTGCCTGGAACTGAGGTTAGACTAACTGGCCTATAATTTCCTGGATCACCCCTGGATCCTTTCTTGAAGATCGGTGTTACATTTGCCTCCCTCCAGTCCTCGGGTACAGTGCCCGATCTTAGAGAAAGGTTATATATCTTGGCTAGAATTTCAGCAATTTCACACTTGAGTCTCTTAAGAACTCTGGGGTGGATGCCATCTGGCCCTGGTGATCCGCCGACATCTAGTTTAGTAAGGCATGTGAGAACATCCTCCTTGTTTATCCCTATCTGGTTCAACTCATCCAATTTGTCTGAGGATTCCCCCTTATATGTGCATTTTAAAACCATGTAGCATGGACCTGACGACCTATTGTTCTTTGGTGTTAAACGAGTCCAGCCCCCCCCCCCCCCCATGGCAATCTAGACATGTACCTCCGCAGGACCGAAACTCGTTATATTCAAACTCTATGTACAGAAATACCTATAGGACTTAATGACAAAATCAGCCTAATGGAGCTCCTGCGTTAGAGTTGAGGTAAATCACTTCGCATTGCCTTCACCTGGCCCTTGGTTTAGCTTATAAGCGGACCAGGCAGTGCTATGTACTTGCTTCGGCCGTTGGTCATGACGTAGAAGTATGCACTTGCCTCTATGATCTAGGTATGTTACCTTGTATTATTGTTATATTTGCACCATTATGTAATGTACTATATGTATATATGAGTTGCTTTCGAGTGTATTATATGCTTTCCAAGCCGTTTGCTCATGGTAGCTTATTGTCTACAGACTATGCTCATGCCTTAGGATGGAATTGAGTTGCTTTGCCTTACAACATCGGCCTTGATAAAGACCCAGTTCTAGGGGGTCGAAACGGGAGTTGGGACCATTGTACAGCGTATCCCCGTCAGCCCAGCGATATGTTCAGGCGACCCAGTGATTAATCCGACACCTCCAAAGTGTGAAAGTACACAGCCTGGGTTCCTGCCTGCGAACAACTCTGCATCACAGCATTCGTCCGAATTTCCAACACGGCTTGCTAGCCCACCCGCTTTCGTTGGGACACAGCCCGGCTGGGCTTGTGTATCTCCTCCCCTTCGACTACTTACCTTGAAACCCAGTCCTCTTCTACGAACCCTTGAATTTTGCCCTTCAAACCCGGGGTTACTTGACTTTATTATCGCCATTGGCGTACGGGGTAGGAGCCCACAGCGGGCATGCATTACATGCATTTGTAAATTGTTTATATATGTATAATTATATTTTTGAAATTTCTTATGAATGTAGTATCTGACTAATTGTTTACACTTTACGTGTCACGTTGCCTTTTAGCAACTCCCCCTCTACTCTTGTATAGTGGGGATATAAACCCCACTGGCCAAACCCCAACAGACCTCTGAGGATGCGTTTTTAGCCATAGATGTGGGTGAAACGTCAGGAGAGAATGCTTCTTGAACAGGGCCAGGCAGCCTTACGGAAAACTCACAGCAACCCATTATTATTATTAGTATTATTTTTCCAAGCCTGGCCTTAATATGTCCAAATATGAACACAGATGGAGTTTGGGGGAAATAGGCCTTGACGTTTGGGAGTTACAGTTTCTGGGATTTATAGTTCACCTACAATCAAAGAGCATTCTGAACTCCACCAATGATGGAATTGAACCAGTCTTGGTACACAGAACTCCCCTGACCAACAGAAAATACTGGAAGGGTTTAGTTGGCACTGACCTTGAGTTTTGGAGTTGTAGTTCACCTTCCATCCAGAGAGCACTGTGGACTTTAACAATGATGGATCTGTGCCTCCCGGAAGAGTAAAGCGGCGGGGGGATGAGCTGGGTCGCCAGGAAAGTTGAAGCCTGGAATAAATGTAAACACTGGGATTTAAAGGGAAGTAGCAAGGGAGGGTGTAATCCAAGGTGAAAGGATTACACCTCCCTGCTACTTCCCCTTTAAATCCCAGTGTTTACATTATTCCAGGCTTCAACTTTCCTGGCGACCCAGCTCATCCCTGCTGCTTTTTTACTCCCTTCCTCCTCCTCCGCCTCCTACTTCCCTCCCTCCCCTCCTCCGCTGCCGCCTCCCGCGCAGGCCCAGCCGCAGCCAGCCATCCTCAGCCTCATGGCGGCTGCTGGCGGCCTTACCTTTCGCGCGCGGATTAGGACGTGAGAGGATACACATTGTTTTCTCACCAACTGAACATTGTATTATGATTTATTGAACTTATATGTTTGACTGTATTGAACTATTATCGTTAACTGTGTTGTACATTGATGCTACTTCTCAATGAGAACCTGACCATTGTGTTAATACCGTGTTTCCCCGAAAGTAAGACACCATCTTACTTTCTTTTCCCCCCGAAAAGTCCCCCTACGTCTTACTTTCGGGGTACGTCTTATATAAACAAAGACGTACCCCGTCGCTACGCCCACGCCGCCGCCGCCGCCGTCACGCCGCCGCCACCGCCGCAACCGGCCCATCGGCCGCAGCACACCTTCGCGGCGCACCTTTCTGCTAGGCCTCTCCAAGGAAGGGAGGAGGAAGAGTTCCAGAGGCGTGGCTAAGCGGCGCTGCGTCAGAGTGATGCGTTGCTGCTTAGCCACGCCTCTGGGACTCTTCCCCCTCCCTTCGTTGGACAAAGGGAGGAAAGAGGAAGAGTCCCAGAGGCGTAAGCGGCGCTCAGTCACTCTGGCGCGTCGCCGCTAGCCACGCCCTGGGACTCTTCCCCCCCGCTCGTTGGACAAGGGAGGAAGAGGGAAGAGTCCCAGAGGCGTGGCTACGGCGACGCGTCACTCTGACGCAGCGCCGCCAGCCACGCCTCTGGGACTCTTCCCCTCCCTTCCTTGGAGAGGGCCTAGCAGAAAGGTGCGCCGCGGAGTTGTGCTGCGCCGCGGGCGGCAACCAGGTACGGCGATTCGGGGTACGGGCCATTAGCCGACCCCTCTGACACCCCGATACGTCTTACAATCGGGGTGTCATACTTTCGGGAAATCACGGTATCACATGCCAACTATTGATTCCATTGTGAATTTTATACTGTACTCATGTACCAGTGAATACAAACTATTTTTGATATTTGTTGCATACTGTTTATCATTATATAAGGGATTTATTCACCTGATCTGCTCTAGCATATATTAAGGTGCAGCCCCTTGTATAGCAGACCTACTCCGCTGCCACTTGGCCGATCGGCGCTGCTCGTGTTATTGGACCTCACGGCAGCGTTTGATACTGTCGATTGCCAACTTTTGACACACCGCCTGGCGGGGGTGAAGGGGACAGCCTTCAACTGGCTGTCTTCCTTCCTCCAAAACCGCCTGCAGCGAGTGAAGTGGGGAGGGGTGGTCTCCGAGGGCCCTCTATTTTGTGGGGTCCCTCAGGGGGCCATTCTCTCCCCGCAGTTATTTAACATCTATATGCGATCACTCGCCCAACTGGTGCGGAGTTTTGGGCTGGAGTGCCATCAGTACGCTGATGATACCCAGCTCATTCTGAGGATGGACCCCGGGGTGGAACCTGTACCCGATAATTTCCATCTCTGCCTAGAAGCCGTTACTGGATGGCTGCGAGCCAGTAAGTTGAAGGTGAACCCGCGAAGACGGAGATCTTGTGGCTGGGCTGCCCGGAGGGGGTAGAGACCCAGCTGCCGACGCGTTCGACGGTGCGGCCCTCTGCCCGCAACCATCTGTCAAAAGTTTGGGGTCCGCTGGATGCTCAGCTGTCGATGGAGGCGCAGATTGGCGCGCCTGCAAGACAGCTCTCTACCATCTGCGGCAGGCAAAACGCGCCTGGCTCTACCCCTCCCGCTCTGCGACCTGTGGCCACGGTGATCCAAGCCACGGTCATCTCGAGGCAGGTTGTAATGCGCTGTACATTGGCCCTACCCTTGTCGGCAATCCGGAAACTTGCTGGTGCAGAACGCTGCAGCCCGCCTGCTCTCAGGAGCCTTAAGATCTGATCACGTGACTCCACTCTTCGCGAGCTGCACTGGCTTCCCAATTGAGTTCGGGTCACCTTCAAGGTGCTAGTTCAACTTTCAAGGCCTTATATGGTTTGGGGCCAGTGTACC